>WWET01002440.1:10163-20687 GCA_011038615.1 Limnodynastes dumerilii
CCCCCCCCCCCCGCACTTATGGAAAGCACGCAGGAATCCGGATCCAGCCCCAATGCCTCCGAGCACCGATACTGGTAGTCAGTTCTCCCGATGGCCTCGCATTCTGATCTAACGATCCGGTCTCCAGTCTCCAGGGCATGCCGCATTAGCCGCTGCCCTATACATAAAGCCCTTCATTAATATTTTTTGCTAAATTCTCCTGTCCTTAATCCAAGATTTTCGGCACATCCTGCGATCTATGTTCTTGGCGAGGGATCAATCTCCGTTCCAAAACTTTACTGCTTCTTGCGGAAAAATGAGAGGCTGCACATTTCTTCTGGCCTGTTTAATCTGAATGTTAAGTGGTAATTATTCTTTCCCCGTTATTTCTTTAAACTAATTATGATGCCACTGTAAGACAAACAAAATAATGTGGGGATGAGCAATCGGCGTGCGTATATATAACAGGTTAAGAGGACGCGCATCGCTGAGCATAGTAATTAAAAACGAGGGTGCCTCTCTTACTTTTGCGCTGTGAGAGACCGTGAATTTTCTTTTAAGGTCATATCACTTCTCTTTCTTAATGTCTGCTATATCTCCAAGGCACTGCATGTGGGCCACTCACAACAGGCCGGAGACTAACTATTAGCCCCGCCCACAAACTGTTTAGTTACCGCATTGTCCAGCCCCCATACCTGCTGATTGGTCAGCTCCTATCACTTCTGCATACTGATTGGTGCAAATAGTTTAATGGGAAATATAGTTATATATTGGGGCAGCACTTGTGTCTCACAGCGCTGAGGTCATGAGTTCGATTCCCGGACTAGGCCTTGTCTGTGTGGAGTTAGTATGTTCTCCCTGTGTCTGTGTGGGTTTCCTCTGGGTGCTCCGGTTTCCTCTAACACGCCAAATCATGCTGGTAGGTTAATTGGCTGCTGAATAAATTAACCCTAGTCCTTGTGTGTGTGTCTGTGTTAGGGACCTTAGCATATAGCTCCAGTGGGACAGGGACTGATGTGAATGTGTATATAAAAACCTGTTAATAAATATATATTATATTTTAGATGATATATTTTACAGCTTTGTTCTGATTGGGGCTGGGGAAATGAGGGTTATTCATTTGCAGTTCATTGCTACTGTATTAAGGGGCTGTCTCTCACCCTCTTAATATATAGGTCTTATCCTGGCTCCCATATTTTTCCCAGTTCAGTCACCTATGGTCACATTAATGTAGAACAGGACGCACAGTTGAGAAATAGCAGAACCTGCAACATGACCCATTCCATTAGGTACAATATACTCCGCTCCTGAGCTTCCAACTGTCACTCACCCGGTGAAATGACTTCACTGATATTTAAAAAACTATTTGTCTCTTCAAAAAAGGAGGTTACCATAGTAACTGACAGTTGAAAACTGAGACGCAGAGTATTTTGTACCTAATGGAATGGGTCATGTTGGAGGGTCTGAAATAGGTCGTAGAGTGTCAGCTCGCTGGTCTTAGACACGACCCGTGTCCAGTGGAAATGTTTGGATGTAAGCAGTCTTCCACCTGTGTTCAGCTTTGGATCAGGGGCTCTTCCTTGGGCCCCGCCCTTGCTGTACGTTGAATAGGTGTCTCCTCCCCTTTCCTCCCCCCGATATGCCTTTCAAGCATAATCAGACACATTACTCTGAGCATGCTCAGAGCAGAATCTCGCACAGTTAAGCGAGTAGGAGAACCCCCTGCATTCAGGTTGCAGTCCCCGCTTAGATGGGCTGCTTTTAGAAATAGAGACAGACAAAAGCTCCTTCCTCTATTTCTAATAGGCCGATTACCATACTCACCCATTAATTTTTGCCAGACCCAACGCACCCGCCGCAGACAGGTCTGGACAGGTGAGTAACATCTCCGGGGTCTTTTACTGTTAGGGCGAGGAGGAGTTAGGGTTAGGCTCTTAGGAAGGGAGGGTTAGGGTTGGGGCCATAGAAGGGGAGGGTTAGGGTCAGGCTGCGGGGAGGGGGGTCTTAGGGTTAGGCTATAGAGAACGGAGGGTTAGGCTATAGAGAAGGGAGGGTTAGGGTTAGGGTTAGGCTATTCATTTGCAGTTCATTGCTACTGTATTAAGGGGCTGTCCCTCACCCTCTTAATATATATGTCCCATCCTGGCTCTCATATTTTTCCCAATTCAGTCAGGTTAGGTTAGGGTTAGGCTATAGAGAAGGGATGGTTAGGGTTAGGCTATAGAGAAGGGAAGGTTAGGGTTAGGCTATAGAGAAGGGTGGGTTAGGGTTAGGCTATAGAGAAGGGAGGGTTAGGGTTAGGCTATAGAGAAGGGAAGGTTAGGGTTAGGACATAGAGAAGGGAGGGTTAGGGTTAGGCTATAAAGAAGGGAGGGTTAGGGACATTGTGCGAGGAGGGGAGGGTTAGGGTCAGGGCCATAGAAGGGGGGGGTAGGGGTCAGGCTGCAGGAGATGGAGGGTTAGGGTAGGGGAGGGTTAGGGTCAGGGCCATAGAAGGGAGGGTTAGGGTTAGGGCCATAGAAGGGGAGGGTTAGGGTCAGGCTGTTGGGAGGAGGTTCTTAGGGTTAGGCTATAAAGAAGGGAGGTTTAGGGTCATAGTGCGGGGAAAGGAGGTGCTATCGCCAGACTGAGGGAATGGTGAGTAACCTCTCCATGCGGGGTAGGGAGGGTTAGGGTCAGGCTGCGGAGTAGGGAGGGTTAGGGTGAGGTTGCGGTTAAGGGAGGGTTAGGGTCAGGCTGCAGGAAAGGGTGGGTTAGGGTCAGGTTGTGGGGAAGGGAGGGTTAGGGTCAGGTTGCAGTTAAGGGAGGGTTAGTGTCAGGCTGCAGGAAAGGGAGGGTTAGGGTCAGGTTGTGGGGAAGGGAGGGTTAGGGTTAGGGTAATGGAAGGGAAGGGTTAGGGTTAGAATTAGGGAAAGGATTGGGGTTACTTTCTAGGTTTACCTTCCGGGGATGGATTGCTATGACTCATCGAGGTGTAAGTCATCGATATTCCACCCAATTTAAAACTGGCTGGGAGAGAACGGCCCTATGGAAAAAGACCTGCTCTCAGCGGGGACCCGCACCCCCTGCATTGTGGCCATCCTGTAATGAATGCGCCAGAGAACAGAGGCCCATAACAAGGATTACAATCCCCCTGTGGAGAGATCTCAGGCTCGGATGAAGAGAGGCTCACTCTGGCCTGAATTATGCTGCATATAAAGACAAGAGGTCTGGATGGAAAGCCAGTAACCGAGGTGATTTTACAGAAACAATTACAGCGGCTTCAAGTGGAGGACGAGCGGCTGATGAAGTGAGCACCAAGGACGGCAGAGGACAGGTCTCTGGGTAGGCGCATTACACACGTCTGTTCCTCTGCTGGGGTACACTGGTATAGATCACACATGGCAGGTAGTCCCTTTATATACCGGGCTCAAAGACAGTCCTGGGAACAATGTCCTGTTATCCGTCTGCAGAGACAGAGCCTTGGCACAGCCAGCGCCAGGGAAGAGGCTCATAGTTCCCCTGGCAGCAGGATTACTCTGAGTCCTCTCTACATTGTGGCTACTGAGGAAAGTAACACAATAAAGTGCAAGAATGACGGCGATTCCGCATCACTGCAAACACCAGTCACTAAACTATTCATTAACACCGCCTTCACGTCACTTCCACTGAAAAACCCGGGATTTTAAACCTGGGTATTTACTGGGCAAATTGCTGTGTAAAAAAAAAAAAAAAAAAGCCACGTTATAAGCCCACTTATGCAGCGGCCATGTTTGGGGAGTGTTCAGACTTCCAAATAAAACTAAAGAGTAGCAAGAAAAATGGCTGCGCTTCTATCTAACAAAGAGAAGAGAAGAGAAGCTCTTATTGACTGAAAAAAATGAAGGGGACTTTTCTTTTTTAACAAACTACAGGATTTTTAAAACAGGAGGACCTGAAAGAAGACAGGTGGCATTTTGTAGTACTTGTATGTCTCCTTTCTGGTCCAGCCGCCCTCAGTGCTGCTATTCGCCGCTGTGAATTTAGGACTTGTATGTCTCCTTTCTGGCCCACCCGCAGACATACAAGTACTAAATTCATAGTGGTGAACAGTAGAACCGCAGGCGGCCAGACCAGAAAGGAGACTTACAAGTACTACAGAATGCAGCCTGTCTCCTTTCCCTGCGCGTGGCTGCCGGCTACAGATTTCTTTACTATTGCCATAGCGATAATAAAGAAATCTGAGCAATCAGGTGCCCCTGATCCAGTGTAGGACCAGTTTACACCAGCCCCAGGTCCTGTCTAAGTCCAGGGTGACCATCTTCCATGACCTATGTCACACCCTTGCGTTAAGAGGTGACACTCTAAACCTGATTCACAGCGAAGAAAACGCTGCTTTTTAGGCGCGTATATTTAAGGGACATACATAGTAGCGTAATATATGCAATTTACGTAGGACTTAAGAACGGAACTGCTCTGAATCACCATTATGAACCTATTTCCTCAAGGTTCGTAATGACTTAAGAATGAAGGGGCGTGTCAGGAAAACTTAAGAAAAAAGATAAGAAAATTTTTAATTAGACACCCTACACACACAACTACGGACCTAAAGATAAGGTAGCCCTATGGCATTCGTAAGTTGGTTAAGAAGCTGAAAACTGGGGGCGTGTCAGAGTCACCTTGCTACTAGTTGAGTATAATTAAGAACCTAAAGCATTCTTAAGTGTGAAGACGCTCCAGCAAGTTTCGGTCACCAACCTGCAGGCAGGTAATGCGCATCTCTGGAAGAAACGTCTGTTCTCCTTTGCACAGGCCAAATTGCACAATACTTCCAATAAAACTTTCTCCTCGGACATTAAATAAGGAACCTCTGCGTAATCTCCTTTAAACAGTCAAAAGAGTAACTCAGCATTATTTGTACCAATAAAATACTATATTCTATTCTGTTCGTCTCTATTGGTCGTAAGAACGTGCAAACGCGACTGGTTCAAGTTCTCAAGCCCTGAGAAGAAAGAGGAGAAGGTGAGAGATGTAGATAGACAGATGAGGAAAGTGATTCTGCTCTGACAGATCAGACGCAGCACGAGAGAGAATCTGTTCATCTCTCATTTACAGCCTCTGGTATAATTGAAGGTGACAGGAGAGGTCAAAACAATGCAAACAGGGCCGATAAAAATGAACCGTATCGGTGGAATGACCGAATCTGTCGTTTTATGATCATAGATGATACACTGGAGTACTAAGCGCTAAATAGCCTATTATGGAAGCTTTCGCCCATAAACCAGGCAAGTCAATGGGGACAAATAAAAAATATGTTGCATCGCCTCTCCAACCATCAATCAAGTTGTTGGAAAACCTGCGGCCTCCTGAGATGTTGCCAGGAGGTAATTTGTGTGATTAAAAGTCTTTAGATGGCAGGCTGGGACATGGGGTTCCCTTACCTTAGACCCTTACCTTAAGCTTTCCGATTAGTCCTCAGTAAAAATGAGGGAAAGTCCTATTATTGCTTTGTGAATTGAAGGAGTCTCAGGGGTAAACAGCGAGACTGCAGGACGCCCCCTGCAGGCGGAGGTAGAAGAGTGTAGGTAGGAAGGGATTAGGGTGATGGAAGGGAGTGGTTGATCTGTGTCAAATCTGGTGACACGCAGGCATATAAATTCAGAAGATGGGCTCACTGGGCTTTCGCCAGCTGATGTCATGGATCGATTTGTGATTTGTGAGTGTGCATGTGCAGAACAGAGGTGTACGCCATTACGGCCCATTCAGTCTCTCTGGTTTCCTCCCACACTCTAGTGTGTGTGTGTCTTTGTTGGGAAATATAGCTTCAATAGGGAAGGGGATGATATGAATGTGAAATATTCTCTATAAAGTGCATGATACTGGAGACTTCCAGACTGTTACACCTTGAATTCAGAAGATGGGCTCACTGGGCTTTCGCCAGCTGATGTCATGGATCGATTCATGATTTGTGAGTGCGCATGTGCAGAACAGAGGTGTACGCCATTACGGCCCATTCGGACCTTTGCGCAACTTGAGCTTCGATGGATTGCGTTATAAGGGGTGTGGTGTGGAAGGTAAGTGGAGGAGATACGTAGCGAATGTACAGTAAGGGTGGAGACCAAGACAAGTGTTTCCAATCCAAAACTGAGCACAGGTGGATCTGAGGAATGCTGATGTCACAACATTTGGGAAGCTCGGTGAGTAGCACTTGTGTCTCACAGCGCTGAGGTCATGAGTTCGATTCCCGGACTAGGTCTTACCTGTGTGGAGTGTGTATGTTCTCCCCGTGTCTGTGTGGGTCTCTCTGGTTTCCTCTCACGCTCCAAAAACTACTCAATAAATTAGCTCTAGTGTGTGTGTGTGTGTGTGTGTGTGTGTGTCTTTGTTGGGAAATATAGCTCCAGTGGAGAAGGGGATGATATGAATGTGAAATATTCTCTATAAAGTGCATGATACTGGAGACTTCCAGACTGTTACACCTTGTGGAGGTGTAATATCCTATAACGTGTTGGACTTTTGTGTGCATCATGGACATTATCTTGACCTGTTCCTAGGGGCTTCTGTTGAACCCTTAATTAATTATCTTCCACCTGGTCAACCTGCACAAATAGGACTTCCTCTCCCTGAGTAGTTTGCTGGTCATTAGTCCTGAATTCCATGTGTGCACTCCGATCTCCTGCCTGTTATCAGCTCGTGCCTATGTATTTGCAAATCATTGTATCTTTGCGTTTGGGTGTTTCTTGTATTCTTGCATATAGCCTGCTCTGTTGTCTGGACGTCTGTTTCTATTTATTTACACTTGTATTTTTATATTCAGTTGATCTCTGTTCCCAGTATCTAGTGTTTCCAGTGACTCCTGCTTTGTGCTCAGTGCTCCCTCTTATTCCTGTTTGTGTATGTGCTCCGTAGTGTTTATAACCTGTTGTTATCCAGTCTTGTTCCCTGTGCTGCTATTGTTATTTTTATAGTTTCTCCTAGTTCGCTATTCACCTGTTGTCTGTATTACCTTGTGCGTAGTAATAAACACTGCTGATCTCTTCACTCCTGTCTGGTTATTAGTGCTTAGCTACACCTGGGGCTGCCTTTCAGGAAATGTGACCTGCAGGGGGGTTTGGGTCATCACTGCAAATGGCCTTTGTTGTCTCGCAGGGGCAAAGAAATCAATCCCCGCAAGAATGAAGATGCTGGTTCCAATGATAAGTAGAAATTTAAACCCAACCCTTACCATATGCCTCCCCTTCTGTTACCCTAACCCTCTCCTCCCCGCAGCCTCACCCCTAAGACTCACCTTCCCACAGCCTTCCCTGCAGCCTAACCCTAACCCTCTCCTCCCCACAGCTTAACCCTAAGACTCCCTTCCCCGCATCCTACCCCTAAGACTCTCTTCCAAGCAGCCTAACCCTAAGACTCCCCTCCCCGCATCCTGACCCTAACCCTCCCCTTCATTACCCTATCCCAAACCCTCCCTTCCCTGCTGCCTAACCCTAAAACACCCTGGAGAGTGTTACTCACCTCTCCAGTCAGTGGGGGCAGGTCTGCAGTGGCGTTTCCGAACAATGACTGGGTAAGTATGTGGATTGGCATCTACCCATTCTAAAAAATGTTTTCAAAGTAGCGGCCTTTTCGAGATAGACACAGACGAAAATTGGCTTTCGGCTGTCTCTACTTCTAAAGGACCCAATTTGCGGCGGCGACTCCTACCGCCTGCGGGGTGTCCTGTCGCACAAGCCTATCCCCACTATCAGGGGCTCTAGTGAACACCAGGCACCAGTTAGACTCCACACCCTGGCCCATGTTACATATACGTCTGGTGTTTAGTGATTTTTACTACTGCGCCTGCATAGTCATTTTTTAACATAATCTATGTATCTTTTTCTTACGTAAGAAATAGATACATAGATTACGTTATAAAAAATGACACCCGTCAACACTGCAATAATTGCTGTAATCACTGACGAGTCAATTCCTTGCTTGCTATCCAGTCCACTCTAACAATCCTATTAAGTGTATATTAGCTATGATCAACACACATGAATTAGTAGATAAACATGATTAATCTGTGTGATGAAAAAATAATTGGTTTAACGTTATACATAAATAACTTGCCATTATTGCTTTTTTTTATTCCATTATACATGACCTGACAATCACTCAATGAACTAAAAAAAAAGACACAAGAGATCAGATTTACTAAGCGGCGGGTTTTTGGAAAAGGGGAGATGTTGGCCATAACAGCCAATCAGATTCTAGCTCTCACTTTCCTATTACATACTAGAGAATGTCGGCTACAATCTGATTGGTTGCTATGGGCAACATCTCCCCTTTTCCAAGCCTGCAGCTTAGTAAATCTGGTCCCAGGGCTTATTTACTAACAGATGCCAAGAGGTTCGAAGATTTGAAAACCCAGCCACCAATCAAAAAATTGCTTTCATTAATTAGCTTCATGGTCAATGCTGATTGGTTGCTTTGGACGGGAGCCAATTCTGCACCTAAATGCAATGGGCCTGATCTAGAACAACGCTTCGATGCGAATTTACGCGTGGCGGAGACGTAAAATCGCTGTTTAGAACGCACTGCGCATGCGCACCATAGAAAATACGCATATTTACGTAGCGTAATTGTGAACGTATGGGCCATTCACGTATGTGTCACATAAATACTTACGTGTGGGCGTGCCGATTTTACGTTAGTCCAAATTACGTGTGAAATACGTGAAGTAGGCGGGGGGTTGTATTTAAAGTGTACAGTATGGTATGGGCGGGCTGCGTAAATTCGTTCAGCCCATACGTACGTGTGCGTATGACTGCGGTTACGTTGGAAAAAGTTAAGGTAGGGTTTGGAAAGCGTATCTTGACAAAATACCTCCGTGCAAGGGGTGTGCCGAGGGGAGTGTAGCGAATTTCCGCGCACGAAAATACGCTCCGCGAATAAACGTACGGCAAACGTAGTTCTGGATCTACCCCAATGTTCCTAAATACCTAGACCAGCTCTGAGTGCAGCGACCGTGGAGATCTCAAAGTCGGAAAACAAGGATTTTGCTTAAGTCTGGATCTGGTCCTCCAGCCTCGGAATCAGTAAATGAAAATAACAAAGCACGCATATACCATCTGCAGGCCGCATCCAGACTTCTAAATCCTCTTCAGCTTTTGCGCATTTATTCAGATAGCGGTCGTCTTTTAACACTGACCAGGCTCAGAGCTGTGTGATAATCCTTGCTAACCAATAAGAATGCATTGAGACCGAACCAGACTTAAGAATTACACTTTTTAGCAGAGGGGGCGGAGTTGACTTCACAAGTGGGCGTTCTCTCGTAGTCAATTCACAGTGTAGGCGTTCCCTCTTAAAGCAGAACTATCCAGACTTATATTTTCAAGGGGATTTCTGTGACAGTCAGGCTAGGCCCAGGGTGTTGGTCTGTGTCAGTGGCTTTAGTATGAAACAAGTAAATGGACGCCACATTTGTTTGTAATGTTTGCTGCAGGTGAAGAGTCCAATGGCGACAGGTAAATTTTCTCAATCCTAACCTTAACAATCCCCTTCCCACAACCTAACCTTAACTCTCCCTTAATCCTATCCACCCTCGTCCCACAGCCTTACCTTAACCTTCCCCTGACCCTAAACCTAACTATTATCGTCCTGCAGCCTAACATTAACCCTCCTTGTCCCGCAACCTAACCTAATCCCTCCCCTGACCGTAAAGTTAACCATTCTCATCCTGCAGCCTAACCTTAGCACTCCCCTCTACGCAGCCTACACCTTTCCATCCTCGTCCTGCAGCCTACCCTTAACCCTCCCCTCTGTGCAGCCTAACCTTAACCCTCCCTGTCCTGCAACCTAACCTTATGTCTCCCCTAACCGTAAACCTAGCCATTCTCATCCTTCAGCCTAACCTTAACCCTCGCCTCTCTGCAGCCTAAGCCTAACCATCCCTATCCCTCAACCTAACCTCATCGCTCCCTCTCCACAGCCTAACCCTAACAAAGAGCTGGTACCTTGTTAAATAAGAACACCCGACATTGTACACATTCCAATCTGGAAATATTCTTTCTTTATAAGCCTTCAGTATTGGTGCAGCCGCTATTAAGCGGTCAGCTGTATACATGTGGAAAATGGTTTTGCCGCAGCGGCCACTGCTCGCCGTTCATCTCAAGGTGGCATCTGGACGTTAGCGCCCCTTCTTGGTGGCCGCCCTGCCCCGAAAACCCCAGGAGAGAGGATGAAAGATCTGTAGGGCAGATGTTCCTGTGATGTGTGTCTCCGGGTGAGTGATCTGAAGACATGCGCGTCGCTGATATATGCACAGGTAACCTGCAGACGGGAAACAGACACAAAATCCACCCAGAAGCCTGGACCTCACGCTGTCTGCTCTGCAATGACTCAGTTCTTGTCACATTCGATCAATGCGCTTAAATGGCTTTCCTTGGCACACCAGGCGCTCGGGACTTATAGACGGCGCGGTGCGGAGACTTGGCAACGCGTACAAGCCGTTTCAGAGAGGCTCGGATGTCTCTACAGTACATGGTGTTTGCAACTGATTGCTGAACGTGACTGAGCTATGGGGGGAAAGGCTGGTGTGTGGATACAGCC
>WWET01002440.1:30772-41047 GCA_011038615.1 Limnodynastes dumerilii
CTGGCTGAAGTTAGGGTAGCCTTCAGCCGGCGTAAGGAAGGGGCCATACGCCCGCACAGGGGGAGTGTCAAGGTAAGTGAACGCCGATACGCCGATACGCTGTGCTTTAGTAAGCACAGCGCATCGGCGTACCTCTGGATCAGACCCATAAGGAATAATATTTCCAGAATGCTGATAACAATGTTTCAGACAGTGAGAGTCTCCATGATGAAAATGACAGTCTCTTTGCTGGTGCCAATACAGATGTGAATTAGTGATTTGTTTACAGTCACCAGGAGCACAAAAAGGATTTGGACCATATGTCCCGACATCAAACAAAATAACAACAGTGGGGTAGATCCAGAACTACGTGTGCCGTACGTTTATTCGCGGAGCGTATTTTAGTGCGCGTAAATTCGTTACACTCCCCTCGGCACACCCCTTGCACGGACCGCAAACGGACGTATAGACTACGTGAACGTACGCCGCTTAGCACGCCCATACTGTACACTTTAAATACCACCCCCCGCCTCCTTCACGTATTTCAGACGTATTTTGGAGTAACGTAAATTTGGCACACCCACACGTAAGTATTTACGTGACACATGCGTGAATGGCCCATACGTTCACAATTACGCTATGTGAATGTGCGTATTTTCTATGGTGCGCATGCGCAGTGCGTTCTAAACTGCGGATTTACGTCTCCGCCACGCGTAAAATCGCGGGGAAGCGTAGTTCTGGATCAGGCCCAAAGTTTCCTGTATTATGATAGCATTTAATACACCTACCACAGAACCATTAACTCCTATCGACCAAATGTCCCGATTCTGGTGGGACATCCAATTCCTGGGCCATAAATGAGGTAGGGCTTAGCCAGTGGTTACTGTTAGGCAAACTCTTATTTCCCTATTTGTCAAGTTAGAATGTTGAGAGCTGTAAGTTACTTTCATTCAGCCTTGCTATAAAATGAACCCAATACGCACTGTGGAGGGAGCCATTTTGGGGGTGGATCTAACAGAGAAATGTCAATTTACTAAAAAGCAGTAAAGTAACAAGAAACAAGAAACTAGCAGAAAGATGTACATGTATACAGGCCACTAATGTCTGAAAAGTAGGTGTGACTTTGCATGGAGCAGGAGTGGCCTAATATGGAGTAGATGTGGCTTCATATGGAGTGGGTGTGGCTTCATTAAGAGTAGGCATGGCTTCACATGGAGTAGGTGTGGCTTTACATGGAGTGGGTGTGGCTTCATTAAGAGTAGGTATGTTTTCCCATGGAGTAGGTGCGGCTTTACATGGAGTGGGTGTGGCTTCATGAAGAGTAGGTACGACTTCAACTGGAGTAGGTGTGGCTTCATATGGAGTGGGTGTGGCTTGTAATGTATGAGAATGGTTTGGCACAATCAATATTTTTTTCTCTTCATGTTAATAAGTTAAGTGACATTTTTGGAACAATTTTGCAAGAGCCAATTTCTGCAAAACTAATTAAATGGATGGATTAAGGTCAATTGATTTCTGAGCATCAAATCCAGTCCTCTGTTACATTGCACGGACGAACCTATCGCTTCACACACTTGGGGCCAGATTTACTAAACCGCGGGTTTGGAAAAGTGGAGATGTTGCCTATAGCAACCAATTAGATTCTAGCTCGCACTTTCCTATTACACACTACAAAAGGTCAGCTAGAATCTTATTGGTTGCTATGGGCAACATCTTCAGTTTTCTAAACCCGCATCTTAGTAAATCTGTCCCATGGAGTTACGATCGAAGGACACTACCTTGAGCTTCCCAAGTCATCCTAGCGTAAAATGGGCACAGCCCGGAAGTCTGGGCAGGGCATAAGAGCTTAAACACCTCCCATACTGTCATTTTTAAATACCTCCCCTCTGCCATCTAGCGTGCAAGCAATTTGCCCATCCCACTGCGCCAACAAGACATCCCGTACGGAATCCCACATTCCAAACAGACGCAGAATAGGGTGAATATTTCATGGCACTTTTGGCTCGTTCCCTTTGTAAATGTGTAAGTTTATACATAGAGAATATAGATAAAGCCTGGGAGGCGTACCCAACTTTATTAGCGTGAATCCTGGATTGTAGTTAATGAAGACATTCCGTTGGTTCACATTAATATGCAAATCAAGTTACCTTTATTATTAAACAAACGAATGGGCTGTCAGGTGACTTCATTAGGGAGATGGGTAGAAGTGTAATTTCCCAGATAGAGGCTCTGTGTGAGTGTATGCGATACACATTATTGCCTAATCTTTCTCTGCTGTTTGTTTGTTACATTGCTGCCTGTATCGGAGAAGCCTTTATCGGAGTGCGGCCTAATCAGCGGAGGATGAATAATTAGCAGGATTGTACGTGAACTCATTTGTTTTCCAGTGACCTTTACGCCCTTCATGTTTTCAGTTATTTGCTATAATTCTTCTATATACTATACTAAGATTATTACACTATTACACTATTATGTAAGGGGTTTATTTACCACATAGGAGACAGGACTTTTTACCCATTGCGAGTCTCTGCTGCGATGGATCACCTTGTGAAATGAAAGTTGTTTTTTCGGCTGTCCCTGTTTAGAGCCATTGCAGAATTTTTTTTATGAATATGTGAGTATGCGATTTGCATACTCACCCATTAATTTTCGGAAGCACCTCCGCCGGGCCAAAAGAGAGGTGAGTAACCCTCTCCGGGGACTTAGAGTTAGGCTACAGGGGGAAGGAGAGATTTAGGGTTAGGCTGCGGGGGGGAGGGGGGGAGACTTAGGGTTAGGTTTAGGGTTAGGAAGTGGGTTGGGGACAGAATACTTACTTTCCTTTCGGAGCTCCATGATCTGTGCTCTAGGGATCGATTGCTATGCCTCATCGAGGCATAAGCAATCGATATCCTAGCCAGGGCGGAACTGGCTGGGAGCGAACAGTCCTATCGAAATAATGTCATTCCCATGGGGACCACTAGATATTTGTCTTCTACACCATGCTGCTATTTCCCCTTTTAGTATCTTTCAATATCTAAGCAAAGGAAATGGAAATCAATAAAGTTATAACATTGATGGAAATTACGCTATTTATATGACAGTTACTTACACAGGTTTCTTTACTATGAAAACATCAGCAATAACTGTCATTAAATGGTCATCAAATAAAAGAAACAAAGCAGGAGTGTATAATGATTTTTTGTAAAGGCAATTTTATTGAATTATTTATAATCTATAAATAAAAAATAAGTAAATTTCTTCTATTCAGATGACTTTCTTACATTTTGGCTTTTTTACTCTGTGTTTTTGGCTTTACACTTGTGCCTTTTTTGCATTCTTCTACATCAGGCCTGGCCAACCTGCGGCTTTCCAGGTGCTCCCATGGAGGGACTTGTTCACTGTTGCATAGTAAAAGTGAACAAATCCCTCCAATCGGGTGCCTTAGGTAAGACCAGGGTTGAAAAGCCCTTCACATCACCACCAGACACGGGAAAAACCCCCTACTTTTTTCCTGTGTCTGAGTCTCGAGTCTTTAGACCTGGGACCAGGACCCCTGAACCTTTCACATCACCACCAAAAACCCGGGTTTTAATGGAAGGGGTATAAAAAGTAAGGGTCCAGATAGCGTTTTGCCTTGCGCTTAAGTGCTGGGGAGGCCACTCCCCTTTGCCACTCGCATGAATATTCCTACCGAGTATCCTACCATTAAATAGGGCGGCATGCATCAAGCCTATTCTTTCCCGCTAGAGTTCACTCCACCATCGAAAACACGTCAAAAATAAAAAAAAAATATGGAAACAATATATTTGGGGACGGGGAAATCGCTGAATGTCGTCTTCGGCACCCGTGTGTTGTGTTCAAGCTCTGCTTCCCCAGTTGGTGGTGTGTGTAAGTCAGCTGTAGATGCGTATTTCTGGGACACATCGGAACAGAGACGACCAATGCTGCACCGCGATGCTTAAGTATCTGTCCAACGGCTGGCCGGGTCCACCCACCATACTTCTAAGAAACACGCGGTGAGTGGGCGTAAGAATACAAATCGTCCACTTAGCGCCCTCCCAAGCCCTTATGTACGATCCTGGATTGTGTACGTAGCCCTTATGCATTGGAACCCTTAAGGTAGTGTTCTGCAAGGGTGTGGGTCCCCTGTACGAATGGCCCTTTTTCGAAGAGGAGAAGCAACTGATGTTCCTGGGAATTAAGTCAATGCGCTGAATGGTAAGTAGTTATCTACCCTAATCCTTACCCTAACCCTTTCCTCCCCGCAGCCTAACCCTAAGACTCCCCTCCCAGCTGCCTGACCCTAACTCTCCCTTCCCTGTAGCCTTATTGTTAGACTCCCCTACCCGCTGCCTAATCCTAAGACTCCCCTCCCCGCAGCCTGACCCTAAGACTCCCTTCCCTGCAGCCTAGCCCTAAGACTCCCCTCCCCGCAGCCTGACCCTAACTCTCCCTACCCCGCAGCCTGACCCTAAGATTCCCCTCCCGGCAGCCTAACCCTAAGAAACTCCTAAGAATTAGGATTATTGTATTGACAAACAAACATGTCATCATTACGATATTCCATTAGACAGGAGCTGATCAGTGATCAGTTGCTGTCATTTTCACTGTCAGAATTCAGAACATCAGTCCGGCAATCCACATCCACTTTAAACAATGGATCTGCGTGTCCACTGCGCTAAAACTCTGTATCACCTCCGTAGAGTCCCTTTGCAGCGCGGCGGATGATTTTGCCTCCTTTTATATGGCCTTGTTGAATAGTAAATCAGTTGCATTCGAACATTCGGCTGTTACCGCGATCCCCAGATACTTCCTTCTGTTGACCGTTCGTTACACAGCCTTCATCCACCATCACCTGTCAATGAAACTGCGGAAGTGTAACGAGGACGCTGACGATCTGGTGACATCACAACCGACCCAAACTCATTACCATCCGCATATTACGGACAATAATTGGATGTAAATGGAAAGTGCGTCTGCAGTGGGCTGTCGTTACACAAAACGGCATATTAATATTCTGTATGGAGGTAAGGAAGTGCTCGGAAACGATAATAAAATGTCAATTAGAGGTCTGGGTGCTAGTAGCGATTGCTTTATGTTCCAAAATGTGTTGCGGCTCGACCCATTAACATAATAAACGGGCCCCTCCGCGCCGCAGTGCCTTATACCTGCCCATTTTAATTGCAAGCATGAAGTGGACACATTGGGTGCCTTATGTTTATGTTTCTCTGCATATTAAACAGAACAGAAGATTATTCTCTAAATGAACCACTGTCAGATCTAAATTCCTATCAGTAACCAACCTATAGTAAACATGCTCCCGAGCAGACTGCAAAGAAGAGCAACTACAATGTCCATAGGCCTGTGTCACACACCATACAGAGAGACTAGAGGAAGTCACATGTACAGCTTGGAGCAGAGAACAGCAACTACAATGGTGCATGGTCTGTGTCACACACGATACAGAGAGACACTAGAGGAAGTCACATGTATAGCTTGGAGCAGAGAAGAAATGCTGCATGGCCTGTGTCACACACCATACAGAGAGACTAGAGGAAGTCACATGTACAGCTTGGAGCAGAGAAGAGCAACTACAATGGTGCATGGTCTGTGTCACACACCATACAGAGACAGACTAGAGGAAGTAACATGTATAGCTTGGAGCAGACAAGAGCCACTAAAATGGTACATGGTCTGTGTCACACACCATCAGAGACAGACTAGAGGAAGTAACATGTATAGCTTGGAGCAGAGAAGAACAACTAAAATGATCCATGGTCTGTGTCACACAATATACAAAGACAGACTACATGTATAGCTTGGAGCAGAGAAGAGACAGGAGGATGTGATAGCAGCTTTCACATATATCGAGGGGTGTAACCAGGTGCAGGAGGGGGCATTATACAAAGGAAGAGATGTATTAGAATACGAGGACATGTGTATAAAATGGAGGGTGGGAGGTTTAGAGGAAAAATGGGTAGCTGATAAGTGGAATAACCTCCTATCTGAGGTGATAGATGCAAACACAGCAGAACAATGTAAACATGCTAAATATCCTTAATCCTTAACTAAATGGAGGGTTAAATAGGGTATAGGGTTAGTATGGTTTAAAAAAATGAATGGGTCGCCTCCACAGGCCGTGTGGTTCCTATCTGCCATCGCTTTCTCTTTCTATAGTGCCTGAACTAACGCACAATGTCAGTGACTAAAGGGAGTGTTTTTTGGAAGCGGAATCTAAGTGGACTCTGGATTTTAATCAAGAAACGGTTGATTAAAAGCATTGTACGTGGAGCTCAGACATGATTAACACAAAAAGAGGTTGATTGGGATATTAGGTAGAACAGTAAGTTACAGGGATAGGACAATGGGAATATAATGTACTCCACAGGCACAACTTGTATCTGAAGAACAGAAATCAGAGCCACAGACCACAGTAATTGAAATGTGTAAGTTATGGCTTGGAGTGCCGGGCTCCTTCACAATGATGCATTAGGAAAGTAGTGTTAATGTGCCATACACATTTATTTATAGGCAAGGCTTCATTATTTCTCAAAACCAAAATAAGCAGCAGACTGTCGGAGACATCTTGCATATCAAATAAACCCTGCGTGGTGCCATTGATTTTTAATTACTTTGATATTAATATTTAAATAGCAATGCAGATCGCCGTGTGCATCGCTTCTGTCCGTCTTGCAAATATGGTGGATTTGCTGGACCGTTCCGTCTGACCTCTGACCTCTTTGAGGTCTTTTTGTGGTTAAAGCTGGCAAACGCAAAACAAGCGCAATTGTGTCCGAGGACCCTCCTATACTGTTTTTGGGCCAGTGTGGAAAGACCCTGGACCACCCCTAATGGACAAAGATGAGGCCCAATAAAAAAAGCAACAGTCATTGCTATAATCAGTACATAACTATTAACCAACCATTGCATGTGACTAGACCTAATCATTCAACCAGATCTGTACAATTTGGTTGTTACATGTTGTCAACTTGCTCAGATTTGGTTCCCAACTGGACCAAAAGTCTTGCGATGTGTGTTGAATGGACAACATGCTTTGACTTTACCATCAGCCTCCATCTACTTTTCTGCAAAATGCACGTGCGGGATACAAATCACCCCAACTCAATATGTGACTGATGAAAAATCTCTATAGACAATAGTGCAATATGGGCATGCTGCCCATAACAAGCAATCAGATATTTAACACATGATAGGTAGAATCAAATTGGTTGCTATGAGAAACTACCCCCTATTTTCCATATTCTAGCAAAGGACACCATTAGTATAATGAAATGGGAGGCGGAGCTAGTATGATGTAAACCACACCCCTTTGGATTTCACCCTAATCTCTAGAAAATACATTTGCCAATATTATCTCATTGAGTGTGGTATATCTTAAAGCAGTGTCAATTTAAATAAAGAGATGGGTATTCAAAGAGGGTCAGACCTAATTACAAAAAAAGGAATCTTAAGGTTTGAAAACACAAAACACAAATAAAGAGTGATTTAAAAGCAGTCTAAACAATAAGTAAGAGTTTTCAACTCTCCCTGAATACCAGGGAGAGTCCTTGAAGAATCTCCCTGACTCCCTGAAGTGTTGGCAATCAACTTGATGCAGATTCAGTTCTAGTCATTGCAGTAGGATGGCAGACTATAGAAATTGTTCCCTATCTCCTTGCAATGAGGTCTATGGAGGCGGCCATTTTCATGGAGGCCAAGATGTCTTCAAGACTGGCAGTTATCTAAGACAACATGGCTTCAATAATGGAGACAGGAATGAAAAATACACTTTGGTCTCTTGTTAATCAGCTGCAGTGTCACCTACTTTTATCTCCTCTATAAAGTCAGCAGATCCTATTCACAGTCTCCATGATAACACTGAAAGGATTTATTCACTGACAATATCACAATCAATAAATACTGATGCCGCCATTTTTACTGGGAAATACCCAGCGCTAGACACACCCATGGGTGGAGTATTCACAGGACACACCCCTTTGGTGGTACAGGACACACCCCTTTGGTGGTACAGGACACACCCCTTTGGTGCAGCACCCTGAGTGCTGTCACAATCTCCCTGATATCCATTTACTAAAATTGGCAGCCAGGACAAAAGTGTAGGTCAGGAACAGTATAGGGCCTTTTGCTGAACTCTCTCACCCAGTCATCTAGACGACGATGGAGAGGCATCATACAAGAACTCACTGTTAATTGACAATACAAACATAAAAAAAAAGCAATCAAACAAAATTATTATTAAATGATAATTATTAAAGTATAACCACCATGAATGGCGCTTCACTTACTTAATTCTGATTGCACGTGTCTGAAAACATATCTACATCACGTGGATGTGTCGGGACTGCGCGCAAGCCTGCAATTATTCAATTGGGGTTTTTACCAAACGCAGGATGAGCTCACGCTTCATTCTGTCCAAAAAACAGACTTGTGCAGAACTCGTAGGGTCCCAAATTCAGGGCTTCAACGGGATGGGGCTTGTTGACGCAATTTGCTTCTTCAAGTCCCTCCCTGTCCCTAGCAACACTAATAAACTAGTGTTGCCAGGCAGGGGGGGGGCCAGGACTTAAGGCCGTGGTTTAATCTCCTTGCGGGAGATTTGCCGGCTCTCCCGGGATACCTGCCCGAATTTCAAGAGTCTCCAGGACATTCCGGGAGAATCGGAAAACTATGAATTACTGTATTACTGCTGTATTTACCAATAAAAATGGGGTTAGACAGACGGGGAAACTCCGGGCAGGAGGAGGAGGTAGAGTGTCCAATAATCGGATCTGCTCACACGCGATATCGCCACCGTAAGACAATAATCAGTAAGGAATACTAAACAATCAGAACAATCAGTAGCTCAATTCTTAAAGCAACGTTCGTCAGACAGAAAACTACGTTACTGGGAATCCGGACCCAAGTTCCAACAGAGCACACAATGATGAGAACTATTGTGTAGTCTGTGTGCAATGCTGCAGAACATGACTGTGACTTACACATAAACAATGATTCATTGCAGGCTTTGCACCTCCTCGGAGGAATAGGCTGCACTATCAAGGCCGTTATCTCCTCGGGTGACGCTGGAGATGCATTCCAGACTGAGATCACTGCACCTCTTACTCTTACTGTGCATAAGAAGACAGGAGCAGAGTTACAGAACGCAGCCTACAGAGAGGGGAAAATACTCTCTTTGTGTCGTGGATTCAAGAAAAGAGAAACTGTCACAAGTCCTAGTGGGAAGCCTGTATCAAAGCCTTGAACGGTCACATTGTTTTGATTGAGAAACCGGAGCGTGCGTGTTTGTGAATTCATTCCAGGAGTTCAACAACATCTCAGAGGTCAAAGATAGAAGTTATTCCAGCAGGAAAAAATATGGATCTGGGGCTGAGATAAACGCGTCTATATCGGCACCATTACCCCGGGAGGTGGGAAAGTCCTGAGATATCACTGCAGCAAACAATTAAGGTGTGAAAGCAAGCGTCCCCCATGGTGTAACCACCCGGTGTAGCCACCAAAGCCTCCACAAACTCCGTGGTCATCTCCCTGGTACCTTTGTCAGCACCGGTCATCCGGATTTACTGCCCGCTATCCTGTCAGCAGTTATAAAGAAGCAAAGATGGTCAGTCGTGTGTTTTATAACACCTGCATCAGAGACCAGGAGGGAAGTGTAATGCATTGCCGAAGGCAAAGAAACAAAGTGACGGCAGATAAGAGCCACTCGGCACATCCAGTCTGCTCATTCATTTATTTAAAGCCATACTGACCCTAGACTCTAATTGAACCTCAGTTTAGTTTGAGATTTAGGATCCTTATATGTATCCCCAGCATGTTTACACTGTTCACCTGTGTTACCTCTACCCCCTCAGATGGGAGGCTATTCCACTTCTCTATCACCCTTTCAGTGAAGTCATTTTTTCTCTAAACCCAGCACCCTTGTGTTTCTTGATATATGTGAAAGCAGCTATCATATCCCTCCTGGCCCTTCTCTGCTCCGAGCTATACGTGTTACTTCCTCTAGTCTTTGTATGTTGTGTGACACAGGGGTGTGGGTCCCCGCATAGAAAATCTAAATATCGAAAATCCAGATTCCTCCCAGGCAGTTGCGAACTGGCTGGGATTTCGATTGCATACGCCTCGAGGAAGCATTGCAATCGATCCACGGAGCCCCGAGCTTTCACTGCCCCGAAAACTTAGTAAAAATAGTTCCCCATTACTTTCCCTAATTATTACGCTAACCCTCCCCTCTCACTACCCTAACCCTCCCTTCCTGGCAGCCTGACCCTAACCCTCCCTTCCTGGCAGCCTCACCCC
>WWET01002440.1:50096-66077 GCA_011038615.1 Limnodynastes dumerilii
GGTGACATTACCCCGAAGCGTAATTACGGGGTATCGTATGCTCGTAAGTACGTTCAGAGGTTCTGGTTGTAACATCTTTCGCAGAACATGGAAAACAGCGTTTTTACGACTACGCCGTGCGTAAAAACGCAAGCAGGCGTAGGTCTGGATCAGGCCCATTGTCTCTGAACCTCCCACCCTCCATTTTATACACATGTCCTCTGTTCTAATACATCTCTGCCTTTAAATAATGCCCCCTCCTTTACCTGGTTACACCCCTAGATATATATGAAAGCTGCTATCATATCCCCTCTGGCCCTTCTCTGCTCCAAATTATTTACTTCCTCTAGTCTCTCTCTGTATGGTGTGTGAGACAGGCCATGCACCATTTTAGTTGCTCTTCTCTGCTCCAAGCTATACATGTTACTTCCTCTAGTCTGTCTCTGTATGGTGTGTGACACAGGCCATGCACCATTTTAGTTGCCCTTCTTTGTACAGTCCTGGTTCCCCGGCACAGTTGTAGTCCTGTTGTACCTGCAGTCTTGCAGATTTTTGGGATCCGGAGCTTGGCTCTCTGCCTTTTGCCCTTTCCTGACCCCATCTCACCCCTCCAGCTCAGTGTTTTGCCCCTTGCCGGTGCATTCATTTTCCTCTCTGATTCTGTGCTCTGTTGTTTGTGCCGTCCCTGTCATCTCTCCCTCTCCCTGTGCAGCTGCAGTGTGATGTGTCTTCCCAGCTGACCGAACACGGCTGTCTCTGCAAGAGGTGGGCGCGTGGTACAGCGTGTGTCTGTCTAATCAGGGTGATCGCAGCGACTGTCACTCATCCTCTCTGTGCCTACGAGGGCTGTCTCTCTGTCTGGATGCCTGTCAGTGCAGGTGACAGCCTGAAATGAACGGTCTTTTGATTTTCACTGTTTTAATAGGCTTCTCCTCTCGTCTCTCTATCTCCCTCTCCATAATTTTATATGCCACTTGTCTACACAGATTTTCCTGCCATTACTTGCTCTCTCACTTCAATTATGAAGATTTTGGGCTCGTGGCTGGGATCCCCCTCCTCTTCCTTAGTGACGGCCTCTTTTTACTCTCTTACAAGTGTCCACCACCAAACTTACCTGCAGCTCTGCAATCATAGACCACAAGGGGATCAATGCAACGTTCCCTGCTGTCACCCTCACATCTCACCGCCCCCTTCCTGCATTCCCTGTCAATCATTCCCATCCCCAGACAGTCTCCCTCTCCTTGCACACAGCAGTGCTGTCTACAGCTGCAGGAGCAGCCCTGTGGTGTCCTTGGAATGGAGACAACCCTTTCATAGCGGCAGAGCTGGACTAAGTCTGTGATCCATGAATTTATGCTGTCACTACGTAGCAACAGAATATGCCGGCAGATAAGGGCCCCCTGACCCATCTAGTCCATAATGGCCTCACCCTAAGTTTCTCCTGTACTCCTGTTCTATCATATCCCCCTCTCCCTCCTGTACCTGGTTATATCTCTTCTATCATATCCCCCTCTCCCTCCTGTACCTGGTTATATCCTTTTATAATATCCCCCTCTCCCTCCTGTACCTGGTTATATCCTTTTATAATATCCCCCTCTTCCTCTTGTTCCTGGTTATATCCCTTCTATCATATCTCCCCTCCCTCCTATACCTGGTTATATCCCTTCTATCATATCCCCCCTCCCTCCTATACCTGGTTATATCCCTTCTATCATATCCCCCTCTCCCTCCTGTACCTGGTTATATTCCTTCTATCATATCCCCCTCTCCAGTCTCTGCTGCAGGCTATGCATGTTACATCCTCTTCTCAATGTGTTTTGTGATGCAGGCCATGCACCATTTTAATGTACTGTACAATGTATATTGACATGTAAGGCAGCCATGTGTGGATTAAATCAATATTTATGAGAATGAAGTCTCTGAGATGAATAGAAAGCAGTGATGTCAGAGATTGGGAGAGGGTCACTTTATATGGCCTCAGCCCACGCTCGCTACCCTATTTCTACCTTAATACATCGTTGCTATAAGGCAGAATCCGCATATTACAGAGAACAAGGGTCTCAATGGTGCAGATCTATGGCATTTACCTTAATGCACTTACATAAGAGAGCAGCATGTAAGCTCTTCTGTCAAGAACATCCGGGAGCTCTAATAACAAGTTAGTAAATCTGGTTCTGCCCCCAAATGACTGTTTCCATAGTGCGTGGGTGGCTTTAGTCATTCGTTCCTATAATGAGATCGGTGATCAAAAATAAAATAAAGGACTAAAGTCACTTCTGGGAAAACCACGTTACAATGCGAGTTATTTTATTAATGACGGTAGAAACCTCTCTGCATTGACATCTAACTCTCGCCAGCACCGAGCCGCACTAACAGTGTAGTTTAGAGTTGAGCAAAGACACTAAGGGCCTGATCCAGACCAATGCCGATAGGCTGTGCGTACTAAGGCACAGCGTATCGGCATGCACTCCCCTCGATACACCCCCTGTGGCCGGTGTAATGACACACTGTTACGCCGGTTGAAGGCTACCCTAACTTCAGTCGGCGTAGCAGAGTGTAATTACGCCAGCCACAGGAGCGTAACGGCCCAAATCCACCCTCCCGCCCGCATTTTCTTACCTCTCCACGCCTTCCTTGTCTAACTACAGCGTAGTTACGGCCAGGAACGCCCCGCCCTTGCCGTAACTACGCAACAGTTAGGGACGCCCAATCCTAAGGAACGGGTTTCCCTAATTGGCGATCTTACGCATAGTCTGGATCAGGCCCTTAGACACTCACCTGGCCAGCTCTAAATTCCCTTTACCCATTCCTCTTAGCCTGTGACCCATCGACTGAGTTTGTTGATTCTTGGCATTGTGGAGTTTTCTTAGTTGTTGGCTTGTAACCAGTATTGTGCTTGTTGAAAAGCAATTGGCGGATATTAGTTCTTTATTTGTTTTCATTTTGTGTAATGTTGTTGTTTCATCGTTTATTTATGTATTTATTGTCTTAAAAAGAACTAAAAATGTAATTGGTGTAAAATATAAACATATAAACCTCACCCCGGTTGGAGTCCTGTCTTTTTACAAATACAGCGTGGAAATGTTTTTTTGTGTATTTGTTAGAATGGGTAAGTGCGCCGATCGCCATATTTACCCATTCATTTTCGGACCCATCACTCCCGCCGCACACCGAAGATCCCACCAGAGAGGTGAGTAACCTCTCTGGGGACTTTTAGGGTAAAAGGGTGGATTAGGGATAGGCTCTGGGGAAGAGGGGGTTAAGGTCATGGAAGGGAAGGGTTAGGGTCAGGCTGAGGGGAGGGGAGACTTAGGGTCAGGCTGCGGGGAAGGGAGAGTTAGGGTCATGGAAATGGAGGGTTGGGAGGGTTGACATTGGGGTTGATTGGGGTTAGACATTCAGAGCACCGAACACGGGGCAAAAACAATCGATTTTCCATCCAGTTCGGAACTGGCTGGGAGTCAAACAATGCTTCACCCCCCTCTCTCTTTCCCCCCTCTCCCCCATCCCCACCTCTCTCTCTCTCTCTCTCTCTTCCTTACAATATCTTCATCCCTCCCCCCCTTTCCTCCCTATCTCTAGCTCACCCTGCCTCTCTCACATGCAGTATACCTATTACCTAAATATAGGTAAATGCAAAGCAATCACCTCATAATAATCTCCTCCAGTGGCTACATTTCCTGTAAAACTGTTTTCCCTAAAAGCTCCTAACAAGTGCACTTAAGAAAGAGCTGTCTGAGCAGGATGACTTTCTGCTTTGATGCACCTGCCTCTTCTAGCCTTCTGACTGTATCACGCCATTTCACTTATGGGGGCAATATTTACTGGAACAGCTGTAGATTCTCCCCAGTGCCGGCCGAACATGTTCTTCTACCTCCTGGGAACGAGAGTGACATTCATTGGACTGGAAGGTGGAAGATTTAAGCATCTCCCGCAGATCCGCTGTCTGATGTTGACAGAGGCGGCAGGGAAAGGGACGCTGGCTCGTTCTGGATGCTTTAATATTCCATTGTCAAAGAAAAAAGTATATTGATTAACGTTACGATGGAAATGTGTTATCAGCCGTTAGTCATTATTCTGTATACTGTCTAAAATCTGCAAAGCCAAACAGCCTATTAATGCTTCTTCACGGTTGGGGAATACAGATGCAGGATAGAACGGCCCAATTTCCAACATAATACAGATGTCATCTGAATGGGCCGAAATGAGAAAATGGCTATTGGGAACGGTTATCTATTTATCCTAATCCTCACCCTAACCCTCTCTTCCCTGCAGCCTTACCCCAAGACTCCCTTCCCCGCAGCCTAACCCTAAGACTCCCTTCCCCGCAGCCTAACCCTAAGACTCCCTTCCCCGCAGCCTAACCCTAAGACTCCCTTCCCCGCAGCCTAACCCTAAGACTCCCTTCCCCGCAGCCTAACCCGCCTAACCCTAAGACTCCCCTCCCCGCAGCCTGACCCTAAGACTCTCCTCCCCACATCCTAACCCTAAGACTCACCTCCCCGCAGCCTCACCCCAAGACTCCCCTCCCTGCATCCTAACACTAAGACTCCCCTCCCCGCAGTCTAACCCTAAGACTCCCCCCCACGCAACCTGACCCTAAGACTTCCCTTGTACACTCACCTCCTATCCAATGCAAATGAAGAAGCCCTTCTAGGTGGCACACCACACATTGGAGGGTTAGGGTAAGGGTAACTTACCTTTCGCCGTTTATAGCCGCTGTGAAGCCCCATTCTCCATGGGGATGTCTCGCGATGACACGCCCATCACCGCTCTATATTCCAAATGGCCTTATCTGGGATGAAGCCTTTCTAAGTGGCAAACCACAACCCCGCGGTTGCGGCAGAAGGTGGAACTGTGGCCTAAGGACACTCCTAGCATATACATTGCTCCAATCATTCTTCTGGGTGTAAATCTTTTGCAGGCAAGAAAAGGAGACATTCAGGTTGTATGAGCCTGATCTCTTCAAAAACATGGCTGCTCCATGGTTCCTGACCTCTAACAGAACGAGGATACAAAATCCTTCCAGGCCCAATGACACGGGAATCGTTTTATCGTTTTATCAGCCTAACTTCCATCTCTGGTAAACTAAAATTTACTGTTCTGTTTGATAATAGAGCATAGGCTAAGAGTGTGTGACAGTCATTGGTGGGAGACCCCGCTCTAATAGGCTGCCCTTAGATAAGGAGACAGCCGAAAGTTCCTTACCTTAATCAAGGGGTTAGGGTTAGGCTCTTAGGAAGGCAAGGTTAGGGCCATAGAAGGGGAGGGTTAGTTAGGGTCAGGCTGCGGGAAGGGGTATCTTAGGGTTAGGCTATAGAGAAGGGAGTATTAGGGTCAGGCTAGGGAGAAGGGAGGGTTAGGGTCAGGCTGTGGGGTAGAAAGGGTTAGGGTAAGGCTGCGGGAAAAGGGGGGTTAGCGTCAGGCTGCGGGGAAGGGAGGGTTAGGGGCAGGCTGCGGGGGAGGGAGGGTTAGGGTCAGGCTGAGGGGAAGGGAGTCTTAGGGTTAGGCTGCAGGGAAGGGAGGGTTAGGGTCAGGCTGAGGGGAAGGGAGGGTAAGGGTCAGGCTGCGGGGAGGGGAGGCTTAGGGTCAGGCTGCAGGGAAGGGAGGGTTAGGATAATGGAAGGGTTGGGGTTAGTTTTTACACTTACCTATTGGAGCACCGTGAAATAGGGCCCTTCTTAGCGGCTGTCATATATGCCTGACTTCCAGAGACAATTTGAAAATGACATAGACTAAGGTTTGCGCACCTTTTATATATTCAGTTGGACTGTAGAGGCCTTTCCTTTCTGCACATGCTCAGAACTGCGTTTAGATTCATGCAAATTTTTGGAACCCATTGTGACCAAGCCAGATATAAGAGTATTGGCACTTTTGGCAGAGGGGTCTGCTAGTGTAGGTGTCTACGTCAAATTCCAGTACAGACCAGGTCTGGCCAACCTATGGCTCTTCCGGGGTTAGTGTTGTAAAACTACGAATCCCAGCATGCTTTGTCACGTGACAATGTCACATGACATTTCAGGTCATTGTAAAATAAGCCTGTGCTTTCTAATTACACAGAAAAAGGCACCACTAGATTATATTCCTCTGTCACTCTTCATGCATCTGCCTTATGTGTGGGAATATAATTTCATGGTATGTTATTTTATGGGTTACTTTATGAGTATGTTGGAGGAACGTCTGGCTGATGGATTAACCTTATGGCATAACGGTGTCAAGTGACAACGCCTGGTACAAGACGTGATGGAGAGCTTTGATTAATCTCCGCGTGTTCATAAAGCAAAGGCAATATTGCTCAGGAAATGATCCGGAGTCTTGATGAGGATCGGGAGAGGAGAGTTCACAGTTATAGTGTATTCATTCACACCAGGATATGAGATGCCCCTTATCACATATTATACAATCCTAATTAATGTTATACTCTTGCAATATTACAAAAGGCCCTTTCAAAGACATAAAGAGATTTCTGTGTGAGCAAACGGATGTTCAGTTACAGCTGAGGTGCGGACTGGAAATCAGTTGAAGAAGAAAAATAATAATCAGATTGAAGACGAGACTCAGAAGGCAAAATACACCATAGGGACGTCATCACACCAAATAGTGGCTGTTCAGTTCAATTAATATAGATGTGCCCAGGTAAACCTTGCCCAAAATCAGGGGGAATTCTGCCATACATGGCGTAAAAAATCACATGCATGCAGGCACACCTGCTGGGGAAAGTTGAATGGGAATTTAGAAATCATTTAAACTTTGTTTACTTACCATTTGGTAGCTACTGGCTACTAAATCAGACAACGGAGCAGAGATCAGACAACGGAGCTTATGTAACCCTTTCAATGGCCTAAAGATAGAGTGTATGACTTATTCTGTGAATTGAATGGATGACATTAGCTCCGTTGTCTGATCTCTGCAGGAAGTCAGCGGCTGCTAAATGGCAAGTAAACAAAGTTTTAATGGTTTACTAATGGGCTACAACGTAGCTTTACCAAAGAAGCTTCATGGCAGAGAAAACTGTGTCTGGGCCCAACTGTAGGTTAATCCAAGCAGAAAGGCCGGGGTAATCTACCCAGAAACAAAGGCAAATATTGTCCCAACACTCTCCCGTTACCCAGTAACTAACCAGCCATTCTGGGTCGTATTTAGAGATTTGTGTTTAGATCGGGCTGAAAATATACACACAAACGGAGCAATGAACACCCACCAAAACCCCAGTCACTCCCATTACTAATCCATGATCTCTTACGCCTCCATAGACTAGCTATAACTTTCCGTGTGCTGTTCCGTGCGTATATGTCCTCTCTCTGTGCGTATACTTTTCATCAGTTAAATGCCCCCCCCGCCCATTTATATGTAAATTCTTCCGAGCACATTTTTAAGTGGCATATCCGGACGTATATGACACCATGCGATTCACGAGTCCGTCCATGAGGCACTTCCGTGTGTATAGTCTACGTGAACTCCGTAAAAAAAAGTTACTACGCATGTGCTGTTTAAACTTACCTAAAAATACGCACGGAACTGCCCGATAAAAGGGATCCCTGAATACAGCCCTCTATCTGTAAAATAATATGCAGAAACGTCAGTTACACACATTTGCAAATAAATGAAAAGCCACCAGCCACTAGTAAGGCTTTTCAGCTGAGGTGATACTAACACTAAACAGTGAGACTCTATATTGGGTCATATATTATCGTTGTGAGTCCCCGTTGCGATGTCTCTCATTGCGAAATAGGGACAACCGAAAGTTTCTTTTCGACTGCCTCTATTTCGAATGAGAGCCATTGCAGAATTTGTTTTATGAATGGGTGAATATGTGATTTGCATACTTACCCATTCATTACCGGAAGTGGCGACGCCGGACCACTGGAGAGGTGAGTAACCCTCTCCGGGGACTTAGGTTTAGACTGCAGGGGAGGGGGATTTAGAGTTAGGCTTTGGGGGGGGGACTTACGGTTAGGCAGCGGAGGGGGGGCTCAGGGTTAGGCTGCGGGGGAGAGATTTAGGGTTAGGGAGTGCTTACCTTTCGGAGCCCCGCATTCGGTGCTCCGGGGATCGATTGCTATACCTCATCAAGGCATAAGCAATCGATATCCCAACCAGTTCTGGAACTGGCTGGGAGCGAACAGCCCTATCGAAATAGCCTTAGCCTACCTTAGGAGGCAACCCTTATATTTCCAAAATCTCTGATGTCGACTAACACCCATTCTCAGCAGCTGGTACCATACATGCTTCCTTTTGTTTTAAACATGATATAAATAACCTACAGTATATAGGGCCTCATTCATTAAAGGCGATTTTTGGCTGCGATTTTAAATCGCACAACATCGCAGCGATATTGCTACGATTTTTTAATTCAAATCGCGGGATTCATTAAGAATTGATTTGAACGCAATTTAAATGAAATCACGCGAGTTGCTGTGATTTAAAGGGCTAAATTGCAGTGATTTTCAATTGCAGTCTGTGTTCCGCTTGATTGGAGTCACTGGTCCGGTTCTCTGGGCTCTTCTCCACTTGCCACAACGGGGACACCTCCTATTCTTCTGCGATGCTGCTCCTAATGACCGTTTGGTCGCTCGGGGGCAGTGTTTTATATAAGAGATGACGTCAGAAACACTAGAGCTCCACTGTAACTGACGTCATCTCTTATATAAAACACTTTTTTTGTTTACACACACTACATGCAGCGCAGCATGGTTAGAAGCCTTACCGTGCTAACACTGATAGAACTACAAGGCTAAGCAATCCTGAGCCTTGTAGTTCTATCAGCACCGCATGGCTAAGGCTTTCAGCCATGCAGCACTTAGTTTTTTCCAACAACAAAAACACATGTCAAGTATACAGACGTGTTTTTGTTGGTCGGAGACGGGAAAACACACTGTAATCGCACCTCATGCAGGGCGATTTGCTGTTTCACGATTTCTAGGCGATTTCTAGGCGATTCAGTGAAAATCGCCCTTTATGAATCCCGCGATCTCCCATTCAAAAAAATCAGGACCGCGATATAGGGGAAGGCGATTTAAAATCACGCGATTTTGAGCTTAATGAATACAGAAATGTGATTTTTTTTAAGCTGAAATCACGCAATTTGAGGCGATTTAGCCCAAATCACCCTTAATGAATGAGGCCTATAGAGGCGTTGTGATGAGCATGTTAATGAACAAAAAAAAATAATGAGTTTAATCGTGACTATATTTAGCTCAATCACATTCTCAATGAATATAAAATACTTGCAAGAGGCAAAAGAAACGTTTCCGTTATGACCGTACGCAAACTGACGCACTTCTATTCGCAAATGGTTTGAGTCTGGGAAAAGCCCAATAATTTCAGGTTCAAATTTTTTGTATTTTTAAATAACAAAAAAACTGTTAAATTATCCAAAATATCTTAGGGCCTAATTCAGAGATACGATTTTCACGCAACTTAGGTGCGTATATTTAGGATCTTAAAAAATGTGCATCAGAGAATGAAATGACATCGTTATAGATTAAATTTAAATTGATTGGATTTTCATAGATTTTTTTTCTTTTTTAAACAGCATCAACAAATGATTATAATGTAGAGAGACCTTTTTAATGCACTCACTGCAGAGTATTAGTAAGCAGGTTTGTTACGCTAATTTCTGGAAAACAAGTCCATTAGAAAAGTCCTTCATCTGAACCTCTGTCCCTAAATCCTTTTCATTTTGCGTTATGACAGTTTAAGCTAGTCAGACAATGTCTCCCCCTAGTGGTGTATAGTATACACGACTGTGCCCTAATGACTATGCAATTAGCAGCGAAAATTATTCCTTCCAATCAGAAGAGAGAGAATTTCACATTCAGCAGAAAATATGAAGGTCATTTTGATCCTTTCTCCTCTTTAAATCACCTGTCACTATTTGTGCTCCTGACATTTCTGGAAGTTTAAATTGCTTTAATAAGGGATAATATTTTAAAGAAAATCTATTTTGAACCACACGGGGTTGCCAAGAGGAACGTGGAATGGAATATAAAACATCATAACGTTCTTCTGAGTGTTAATGTCCTGTCTCCTGGTGATGCAAACCGCAGATAATGAAAGATCCGGCGTTGGCTGGTTTGATATAAAATATGATGCGGCTAAAAGCCTAAGGGCCTGGGTAGTCACAAGGGTCTATTTATTTAAGGTTGAGAAGTTGTGTGTCCAGCTGCGTATTTAACCCTTGCTAATTCGAGTTGAAATGGTCAATATTAACGCCTCAATTGTGCTAATTTTGGTGGTACCTTCAAACTTTTCCGTCCCAAACAGGAGGTCTGATTCGTCCCCCGGTTATGCAGTTATGATTGGGTCCTGTCAGATGGGAGGAGTTTTAAGGTGGATTCTAGACACGCCCATGAGGTGTTGTCACTAAGCTGTCAGAGGTTGGCAGCTTAAGACAGTGCTTGGCATTCAGTACGCCATTTATAAGTACTTTGCCCGCAGCTGACAGCCATGTCAGCAGAGAGAAGAATAGGGGGCTGCAACGTCTGCCAGTGAAGAGCCAGATAAAGGAGGCATGGCATGACTCCAACACCCTGCCCACCCAGACTCCTTGTTTTGATGCCCAAGTTAGTCTGCTTGCACCCCTGGGTGGGGCCACACCCACTTCAACATGAGACCACACCTTTTTAAGACAAGACCCCGCCTCCTGTCCTGACTATTATACCTCCAATGTCAGGAGGAATGTAATAAGTCTGTTGTTTAATAATTGCAGCAATAGAAAATTATCCTACTTCCCACAAATTGTGCTGACCAATCACAGCACACTCTCACATGTCCAGTCCGCAGAGGAATGACATTTCCAACAGAGGGGCGGAGCTGTGTCCACAAATGGGCGTTCCCTCTTAGTCAGTGTACAGCAGAGCATTGGCTCTTAAAACATAACTATCCAAGAGTGTGGTTTGCCCCCTACAAGGGATTATTTCCAAAGACGGCCATTTAGAATGTAGAGTGGCAACGAGGATGTCATTTCCAGCCTAACAATAACCCTCCATGCCTTACAGCCTACCCCTAACATTTCATGCCCCGCAGCCTAATCCTTAACCTTAAGCCCTAACCCTTACCTTACACCCGCCACATCCTAATCCTAACTGCTGAACGATACCTGTTACTAATAGTCATTTTCTATTTACGGAGGTATTCGAACAATGATTTGGCCGCCATTCAGCTGACTGCTGTACAGGGTTGCCGACTTTTTAAAGTTCCCTCCGGGAGAACCCTGAGGAAAGTCATAGGTTGCCGCAAGGGGACGGGGCTTAATTAAATGATTTATTCAAATTGCGTCATTAAGTCCCGCCCCCTGTCAATCATTCATGTCATCTCTAGTGTTACATGGGATGGACGGGACTTGATGACATCATCAAGCCCCGTCCATCCCTAGTAACTCTAGGGATTACAACAGAAATGAGTAGCTAGTGGGGCTTGCGGGAGCTTTGCCGGCTCTCCCAGGATACCGGGAGAACTACCCAAATTTCGGGAGTCTCCCGGATATTCCGGGAGAGTCGGCAACCCTGCTGCTGTATCATGTTGGAAATACGGCCTTTTGGACTGGCAAGTGCATCCCCTTCATCGAGACCCTCAATCTTCTGGCAATTTCTATGCGTTTAAGTCAGAACACTGTAAATCCGCAAGCCAGTCACTGGGAGCCGGGAGAGGTGGGATGTTAATCTTACGATCTTTAGATTCCTTAAATCTTCCTACACACCGTGACAAAGTAAAGTGCTATGGATAGCACACACAGCCTCCCACACTGACAGGCAGGACTGTGTAGGCATTGTGCCGGCTCAGTGATAAAACACATTTCATTCACAGGGGTACAAACAACACAAGTTTTGATAAGTTTGAAATAAAGCAAAATCATTTTTTTTCTTTTACTTTTCCCATTTTAAAACATATTTCAGGGGGCTTGAAAGTGCAATATATAGAGTGGGGGGGTCCTGCCGTATATTTCTGTGAAGTCCTGTTGTCTTAGCCAGCTGTAGTGTTTGATTTAATGGTGGAGCCAGATTTACTGGAAAAGTGGAGATGTTGCCCATAGCAACCAATCAGATTCTAGCTGACATTTTCTAGCATATAATATTTAAATGAAATCTAGAATCTGATTGGTTGCTCTGAGCAACATTTCCACTTTTCCAAACTCACAGCTTAGTAACTCTGGGCCTGATCCAGACCTACGCTCGCAGGCGATCTAACGCTGATCGCAAGCGTAAAATCGCCATAAAACACGCACTGCGCATGTGCATAGTGACAACTTCCGGTCGTACCAAAGACCTTTTCGTAGCGGCGATTCGGGCGTCCGTATTGTTTGCGTTTTTTCCGACGACGGGGCGTGTTTATAGTACGAGGTTAGTACGGACGCTGGAGTTAAGGAATGTAGGCGGGGGGAGCCATTTAAATTGTACAGTATGGGCGTGCTTAGGCCGCTACGAACAGCGCGTCGCTACGAAAATACGTATGGACACAGGGAAAAGTTAGGGTAGGGTTCGGCGGGCGTAATGAAAGGAAGGTCAGGGGAGTGTCGTGGGGTGAAAGTTTTTACACTGCAGCGGTAATACGCTCCGCTCTCATGCGTAGGTCTGGATCAGGCCCTCTGGCTCCATAATAATGGCCACCTCATGGCATACCTTCTCAAGGCATAAATACGGAGAAGAAAACTCCGCCCCTAGTCACACCTGAACCCTGCTAGTTTACAGCCAACACCGTCTAGTTCTTCATAAACCCCGCCCCCAGCCACACCCAAACACTGCCCCAGCCACACCCAAACCCTGCCTGTTCCCAGACAAACACTGTCCATTTCAACATAAACTCTGCCCCTTTTGACGCGGCTGCTTGACGAAATCACTATAGTAAAAAGGTCAAAAAGGACAAACCGCAAGGCATACGGGACACACGACAAGTTCCCTATGCAAGTGGAAAGGGCTCTCTCCCGCTCACACACAAAACACTGGACTAAATGTGTGGACCAGATAATTGTACACAAGCGCAAGGGCTAAACCCAGCCCTAACGGTACGATTCGCACGGACAGGCCAGCCCGCCGTACGTATAATGTACAATGGAGGTCAGAACTGCAGGACGCACATAAACGATATCCGTACATCCCGTGTTCCGATGCGTAACCCAGGGTTCCGGGCATGTGCAGATGGTAAATGTCAGATAATTTACACTTGTGTAATCAAGCTGCCGTGCGTAGGTCTAGATCCAGTCCATAGTTTTTCATTCTGCCATCAAGCCACGGATCGTGTAACCAACAACGTCTTTAACTAATGCAGCATCAGGGTGGTTATCCGACTCTCTAGGGAGTCAGGGAGATCACACGTAATTCAGAGAGTCCCCTGACTCAGGGATTGTGGAATCACTCAAAAGGTACAATGAAAGCTTGTAAAATATAACAAAGGTATTGCATCTGCAGGCATGAATACGTGAGCCAAGCATGAGCTTGGGATAGCTGTGCTAAAACGTGGATTACAAAATGGAGTCACGTAGCCATATTAGTTATGTATATTTATTCTCTATGAATATGAATTTACATGAGATTTTTAATCTTTGGGCCCAGTTTCCGAGAATGCATTTACATTACAGATTTGATGTAATAAATTATGCGAGCGCCGATGTCTCAATGGTCAGAGATTAGACGCCATCTTGCCTTTGTTTAGACTAAGGATACCATGTCCTTGCTCATAAAAATGCATCTTTTCTATCTTGTGATCATATCGGATTCAGCGCCCATGCTAAATATGAATAAGCCGGAGTCTTATTTTACCAAGTGACTTCAGACTCTTTCTTAAAGACATTCTGCACCTAATTCACTTGTCCTGGCCCGAACCAGCCCCCCCACCCTCCATTTTTAGGTACCTTATAGCATTTAACAGTGCCATAGGACTACCTTATCTTACCGTGCGTAGTATCCTTCTTACCGGCTAATATAAATCCCCCCTCTTTCCTATTAAATTACTACTGGAACAACCTACCACATCCTATCAGGCAATCCAGCACCCTCCAATCCTTCAAATGCTCCCTCAAAACCCACTTCTTCAGGCTAGCCTGCCCTTCCTCCACCTAAGCTTACCTGCCCTCCCCATCTTCATCCCTGTGTTTCCCGTTTATTTGTCCTCTCACTTAGCATGTTAGCTCTAATGTGCAAGGTCCTCCTCTCTCTTGACATCACCCCTCTTCTTTGTCCTCATCACTTCTCACCTTTTTCTCTCCATTGTCTTTCTCTTTCGTTACTTATCTGCTCCTACACACATATCCAGCACCTTTTTTATATACTGCGCTGCATTTTTCTTTTTTGTCTTACTGTATTTAAATTTTGCTTTATACATGTATTGTATTTCTTGTTCATGTATTTTATACCCTCTGTTAATTATTGTATTGAATTTTATATGTAACTATTGTCTTTGCTATTGCCTCTGTACGGTGCTGCGGATACTGTGTAGTGCCTTAATAAATGTTAATAATAATAATAAAGATCGCACGGAGGCAATCTACATACATAACTGGTACATAGATTGTGTTAATGACCTACTATGCATGCATCTCAAATCTCCGCACCTAAGAAGCAGAAGCTTCTTACTGTCGGTGTGAATCAGGTCCAGTGAGGGCTGGAGACACACACCAATCAGATCACAGAGCGCGGATCATACCGGCATGAAGGGGAAATCTTTTGCCCAAGATCCCGGCATCATCTATCCCCTTTGGCTTATAACAGTCCCGGGATCCGGTATAATTCATGTATTAGGCGTATTCAGATTTCTGCAATTCTTGACTTTTACAGACACTTGAGCAGCAGCTTCTGGGATTTCGAGATATTTGCTGGATTATAGTGGATTACACCAATATCGGCAGCCATTGCCCTGCATTGCAATATGCAGTCAAGGGAGCTGAGGTTTTGTGTGTGCAGAACGTAGATGTGATATATGTCCCATCGTGCAGCATTGTATGTCATCTAAAAACCTCTTAGAAATACATATCACTAGCTAGAATATATCTATATTTTTTGTAGTGTACTAAACTGCTGATTATTGTAAATAAATTAAATCATTAAAACATTTCTTCTTTCTTTATTTTTTTCCCCATGTTTAGGACATGTTTATAATACAAATAGGGCCATTTATTGATAGATAATGTCCTGCACTTTACACTTACACCAGTACCTGAGAGAGAAAGCGCAGGGATTCCAGGCTTCTACTGCACCTATCAGACATGCCCACTTTCTCATTTACATATCATGGAACATTCTAGTAGCACAGAACTACCCTAACCCTCTCTTCCCTACAGTCTAACCTTAACCCTCTCTTCCCCGCAGCCTAACCTTAACCCTCCCTTCCCTGCAGCCTAACCCTAACTCTAACCCTCCCTTCCCCACAGTCTAACCTTAACCCTCCCTTCCCCGCAGCCTAACTTTAACCCTCCCTTCCCCACAGCCTGACCCTAACCCTCCCTTTCCCACAGTCTAACCTTAACCCTCCCTTCCCCTCAGCCTAACCTTAACCCTCCCTTCCCTGCAGCCTAACCCTAACTCTAACCCTCCCTTCCCCACAGTCTAACCTTAACCCTCCCTTCCTCGCAGCCTAACCTTAACTCTCCCTTCCCCACAGCCTAACCTTTACCCTTCCTTCCCCGCAGCCTGACTCTAACCCTCCCCTTCTATGGCCCTAACCTTAACCCTCCCTTCCCTGCAGCCTAACCCTAAGACTCCCTTCCCCGCAGACTAATCCTAGACTCCCCTACCTGCAGCCTTTCCCAGAGCCTTACCCTAAAATTTCCCTAAAAGTGGGGTCTGCAGCGGGCGAGGGTCACTGGCGGGTGGGATGCATCTGATGGGCAGCTTCCGAAAAGGAACGGGTAAGTATACCGATCGGCATATTACACATTAAAAAAATAAATTCTAAAATGGCTGTTTTTTGAAAGAGAGACAGAGGAAAATAAGCTTTTGGCTGTCTCTTCCTATATAACAATCATTTCTGGCTGCAGACTGAGACGGGTTCAGCACGTGGGCAGAGCGG
>WWET01002440.1:100161-117094 GCA_011038615.1 Limnodynastes dumerilii
GGGGGGAGACTTTGGGTTAGGTTTAGGATTAGGGTTAGGGAGGGGGTTGGGGATAGTTATTTATCTTTTGGAGCACCATGTTCGTTACTCCGGGAGTAGCTTGCTATGCCTCTTCGAAGAGTTTGGAACTGGCTGGGAGAGAACGACCGTATCGAAATAGGGCCGATCGCAACACACTCGAGTAAAAATACTCGCTGACCGTGTCCAGACCGCAGTACGGAGAACGTGACTCTATAAAGGGCTCTGTAAATGTCTGAAAAAGGAGCGTCTCCCCCACACATATTCAAATCATTGGAAACCACCCTATTAAAATATTGTATTTGCCACTGGGTGTCATATCCACAGTCTCACTATGAAGCGTGCTGCCCCTCCGTCTATCCTTTACCTCCCAGCAGAGGCTGCACCTCCATCTATCCTTCACCCCCTAGCAGAGGCTTCCCCTGTGTCTCTCTTTCATCCTCCCTAGCAGAGGCTGCCCCCGTGTCTCTACTTCATCCTCCCTAGCAGAGGCTGCTCCTGTGTCTCTCGTTCATCTTCCCTAGCAGAGGATGTCCCTGTGTCTCTCCTTCATCCTCCCTAACAGAGGCTGTCCCTCCATCTATCCATCTATCCTTCACCCCCCCCTAGCAGATGCTGCCCTGTATGTCTCCTTCATCCTCCCTAGCAGAGGCTGCCCCTGTGTCTCTTACTCATCCTCCCTAGCAGAGGCTGCTCCTGTGTCTCTCCTTTACCCTCCCTAGCAGAGTCTGCCCCCATGTCTCTCCTTCATCCTCCCTAGCAAAGGCTGCCCCTATGTCTCTCCTTCACCCCCCTAGCAGAAGCTTCTCCTGTGTCTCTCCTTCATCACCCCCCAGCAGTAGCTGCCACTGTTAGGAAAGTTTCTGTGCCAGTCAGGTGCATCAATGATCACCGATGACCCTAACAGAAGCTGACATTCCCTGTATTGTAGAGGTTCTTCTAAGTAAACATTAAAAAGGAAACCTTGTGTGGAGAGGAAATACTTATTACTTGTATCTCCTGAGGAGCGATCCATGACGATACCTTAATCTAGTGATTTTAAAAGGCAATCAATGGCGACGGTATTACTGCCCAGTTCAGCGGCTGAGTGGCGTTTGCTATATCCGCAGCAGCAGGTAATGCAGGATATTGGCTTTGCTTGTTGATGTCAAAGAAAAATAATTTATTAAAGAGTAAAATGTAATGCAATGTAGGAACACACATCTCAAGTTACTTTCTCATGTCCTCGCGTCTATATTTGCTGAGAAAATGGCCAACAATAGAACAAAATCATCATTTTTACCAGTTTTATGGGATTGGATTGCGGTTGATTTTCTGTTCTGCGCAAATGTACGCAACTGTATTACGCGGATGGAATCTATTGTGACCTATACAGACTTAAGGGGGGACAAAAGGTACTCAACTTTTGCAGATGGACATCATGGAGATAGTGACCATGGTGAGTGTGCCGATCGGTATACTCACCCATTCATTTTCGCCGGACCCAACGCCAACGCCACAGACCCACCAATGACAACAAGGTGAATAACCTCTCCGGGGACTTTTAGTGTTAGGGAGGGTTAGGGTTAGGCTCTTAGGAAGGGAGGGTTAGGGCTATAGAAAGGGAGGGTTAGGGTCAGGCTGCAGTGAGGGGGGGTCTTAGGGTTAGGCTATAGAGAAGGGAAGGTTAGGGTCAGGCTGTGGGGAAGGGGGGGTTAGGATCAGGTTGTAGAGAAAAGGGAGGGTTAGGGTCAGGCTACAGGGAAGGGAGGGTTAGGGTAATGGAAGGGGAGGGTTAGGGTTAGAATTAGGGAAAGGGTTGGGGTTAGTTTTTAGGCTTACCTATTGGAGGATTACCTCCGGGGATTGATTGCTATTCCTCATTGTGGCATCAGCAATCGATGTCCCAGCCAGCTGGAAACTTAATGGGAGAGAATGGCCCTATCGAAATAGGGCCATTCTTAGCGGAGACCCACACCCATTGATGCACCATCAAAAGGAAGCGCTTTTTCCTCTTTCTTTTTATTTATAATCCCCCTGTATCTGTACAACCCCTCTTTCTCTCTAGTCCTCCAGTGCCTGGTCCACCGCTTCCAATAACCTGGTAGGTCAGGCACTGTGTCTGTGCCGTGGCTGCACAGGAGAGTCAGCCTCCGGACTCCAGAAGTCAGTCTCAGACACCAGACTGTTCAGAGTAAATAATCGTGGATAGGGGGCAGCCCCTGTCCCCTCACTCATGGTGTCACTGATGAAGTTTCCTCAGGATCTGGACAGCATGCACAGAAGAACAAACATTGTCTCTGCCCGGGGAATGTTACGGACGCGCAGTTCCCATCAGGAGTGATTGCTGAAGCTAAGCCTAGCGTCAGAGAGAGTATTGATTTCTCCGGGATTGTGGCTTTGCTAAATACCAGGCTACAGAGTGAGACGGAAAATAGACTTAGAATTTTGCCTCTTTCTCTATCGTTAATGAAGACTCAATGTCATAAGTCACGATGAGAACGTCCACAGCGTTGGCTCAAATCCTAAAAGTGCTGGTACAAAAGGACCGATTGCTGGAATTACGGCACCGATTCCAAAAACCGAGACCTTAATAATAATAATAATAATAATAATAACAGATCCAGAACAACGCTTGTGAATGAATTTACGCGTGGCGGACATCGCATAAATAAACTCGCATTTTGGTAAGTACTGCGCATGCGCAATAGAAAATACGCTCCGTAACGTAGTGTAACTCTGAGCGTAATGGTCATTCACTTATTTGTCGCGTAAATCCTTACGTGTGGGCGTGCCAATTTTACGTGAGTCAAAAATACGTCTGAAATACGCTAAGTAGGTGGGGGTTTGTATGTAAAGTGTACAGTATGGGCGTGCTTAGCTGCGTAAATACGTGTTGGCCATACGTACGTGTGCGGATGACATAGGCAGGGATAGCCATTTAAATTGTACAGTATGGGCGTGCTAAGCCCGTACGCTTTGCGTATTATGTGCGAAAATTCGTACGGCCGACGGTAGTACCCAGTGTAGGGTATAGCCGCCGTAAGCAAGTACTTTACTATGGGAGTGTTAGGGGTGTGCATGTTTATTCGCACGGGCGAACGTACGCATTTGCCCACCGTGCGAATTTTCGGAGCTCTGGATCAGGCCCAAAGTCCACACGGAAGAGGGAAGTGATCCCCATTGTCACGCCCCTCTCTTGATTTTAGATCATCCATACGACCAGTTATGTTTACTTACACAGGAGTCTTATGTAACCAGTGTAACCAACGGAGGTCCAGATCCGGTCATATATCCTTCTGTCCATTAGCAGAATGTGGTTCACCGCTACCATGGTCTTAATTTCAAAAGACCATCATACTACAGCAATTTCCGGCGGTCTGTATTTTAAATATTTACTGTGATGCAACTCCTTGGGCCAAATTTACCAAGATAAGAAAAAGAAAAGTGGAGATGTTTCCAATAGCAACTAATCAGATTTTAGATGTCATTTAACTATTGCATACTAGAGAATGTCAGCTAAAATCTGATTGGTTGCTATGGACAACACCTGCACTTTTCCAAACCTGCAGCTTAGTAAATCTGGCCCCTTGAGTCACGAAAAGTAATTTGTCGAAAGATAAGTAATTTACCTAACCTTACCTTTAACCCTTTCCTAACCCTAACTCTCTGTTTCTTGCAGCCTAACTATACTCTTCTTTAGCCCTAACCCTATAACCTTCATTGTCCCACAGCCTAACCCTCCATAGCCCGTAGCCTAACCTAACCTTCCCCTTCTCTAAACCCAAACCTTAACCCTAACCTCATACCCGCCAAAGCCTAGCCCTAGCCTTCCGCTGCAGCCTCTTGCTATTTGAAGAGAGAGGTTCCGGTTCCCAATAACAATTTCAGGATGGATCGAACGATGATCCAACCGCCAATCAGCTGATGACTGTATCATGTTCAAAATACAGGCGCTCAGACAGGGGACCGCATCCCCATTACCCATGAATCTTTGCACAAAGCACATATCATTATCCATAACACTGGAATAATCCTGCAATAATACTGTGCTTGATGGTCACGCAGCCTTTTCTAAACCGCCGGATCTGCGCACGGATCCAGAACCACTCTTGCGTTGACGCCAAATGCAGAATGCATTTGATTCAAGACCAGATCCAAGGGATTGGCAATATTAGGCTGCATGTATCTGACATGTCGTTGTCTTTCAGCTCGGCCTCTATGAAGCTCTACAAGGGACCCATACAGTACCTGTGTGGCCAGTGGCTGAGCAGAGGTTAATTCCGTCTGCTTCACGAGCTGAGCTGCAGCCTCTTGTAGCTGTCTCTGTGCGCATTCACGTGTCTCAAGCCCGCTCCAGTACTTCGCCGCCACATGCTGGGTTCAAAAATGGAAATTTTATTAATATGAATAATTAAAGGAGAAGCGTAATTGCTGTCCTGTGATATGTGATGGTCTCAGCTCAACGCCTTGTGGATTTTGGAAGTGGGTGCATTGTGTCAAGTGACAGCTTCTATCTGCCCCTCGCTGCGTCGATACGCGCCTGCAATCCTCTCCTTCCGCACAGTCATCCGTCACCCGCGTCAGCACATATTTGTGCATACAAAAGTACTATTAATAGGGTACAGATCCTAAGCTTTCATTTTCCCTAATTTGTGTATCTTCAGAACATACACTGCACTGCACCAAAGGGGTGTGTCCTGTACTGCAAAAGGGGTGTGTCCTGTGAATAGCTCCACCCATGTCTAGCGCTGCCAGGAAATCTATTTCTCAGTACAAATGACAGCATCAAAATGTATTGATTGTTAAATTGTCCTGTGATAAATACTTTCATTATTTATTGTGAATACATAGCTGAGGGTTGAATATCCGGGAGACTCAAGAAATTTGGAGAGACGACAAAGCCCCAACCAGCTATCAATTACTACTGTAATCCCTAGGGATGGGCGGGGCTTGATGATGTCATCAAGCCCCGTCTATCCCATGTAACGCTAGAGATTATAGGAATGATTGACAGGGGACGGGGCTTAATGACACAATTTGCATAAATCACGTCATTAAGCCCCGCACCATTGCGACAATCTATGGCTTCCCTCTGGGTTCTCCCGGAGGGAAGCTTTGAAAAGTAGGCAACCCTGACATAGCTCCCAACATTCAGAGCCCAGAACTCGTCCGGTCTGCCCATACACAACCCACAATTGGGCATGTTTGGTATTTCCTCTGCCTATTTTATAATAAGCCCCACCCCTTTTGTGGCCTGCGAATCAGGATAGTCCTGTCTGAATCAGGATAGTTGTGAGGTATGGGAATAGGATCCGCTGACTTCTTTATCTTTATAGAGATACTAAAAGTAGGTGACACTGCAGCTGATTAACAAGAGACCAAAGTGTAATTTTCCTTTCTGTCTTCATTATTGAAGTCATGTTGTCTTTGATAACTTTCGGTCTTTCATTCCGTCTTGGCCTCGTTGAAAATGACCGCCTCCATAGGCCTCAATGCAGGGAAATAGGACACAATTTCAGAATTCTGTCATCATACTGCACAAAACTTCTAGAAGTGAATCAACATCAGGGAGATTTCCAACACTTCAGGGAGTCAGAGAGATCACCCACTCTTCAGGGAGTCAAGAAGATCACCCACTCTTCAGGGAGTCAGGGGATCACCCACTCTTCATGGAGTCAGGAACATCACCCACTATTCAGGGAGTCAGGAAGATAACCCACTCTTTGGGGGGTCAGGAGGCTCACCCGCTCTGCACTCTTCGGGTAGTCAGGAATATCACCGTCTTCGGGGAGTTGAGAGTTGGTAACTATGATTTACAGAGCTGTTTCTTTAATTCTGGTCCCTGAACCTTTCCCTTGCTCCGTCTACCTGCAGAACCTTTCCCCTGCTCCGTCTACCTTTCCAGGCTGTCCCCTCACTGTGGACGGCTGTCTCCCCTGCAGAGCTTTCAGTTCATGGGTCATTAGGTGCAGACACAGAGCAAATTGGTCCATGAATTAAATACACAAAGGGGAGAAGCGGTGATATTTAAAGATTGCTGACTTAAAGCACAAGCTGCCTTATAAATCAGTTACCATTAATAGCATTTAAAATGAAATGTTCCCATATCTCGCAATTAGGAGGTTTATAGTATTTGCACATTTATTCACCATTATGCACTTTATTCAGGAACTTTAAACTTCATAATGACAGACCAGATATCTTCCCAGTGTGTACTGTCCACAGACCATCTCACCAGATATCTCACCAGTGTGTACTGTCCACAGACAAAATACGCCGTCCATGTGCGAATCTTGGCGATTTTATGCAAATAGCGCATGCACAATCTGTATTCGGTGCACCAGGGATCGATTGCTATGCCTCTTTGAGGCATAAGCAATCGTTTGCCCAGCTAGTCCGGAACTGGCTGGGAGCGAACGGCCCTATCGAAATAGGGCCATTTGTAGAGGGAACCCACACTCATTGCTAATGTACTTTGATCATGAGAATCAGAGGAAGGAAGTACTGGAGGCAATGAAAGTGCTGAGCTCCGGGCACTTCCATTGACCCCCTCTGCAGTGACCGGTCCTGGACTTTGCTTCTGAAGGCTCCGATAATGGGCCCAAACCAGTAATATAGCTATTACTGGATGTGGGCTCGGTTAAAAAAAGGATTAACCTTACCTCTTCCCAGGAATGCACTGCGTAACGCCATGATGTCATAGAGTCACGCCAGTGCCAAACCCCACCCCCTTGCCTCCGGGCGCCTGGGCAGAATTTACACCACCGATTATTGGTCTAGTTGTGATCTAATGCCCGGTCCTTTTGATTTGGAATCACTGATGATACGGGTGATAGCAGCAACTTATCACTGCAAACTTAGAATATTCTTTCAAAATATTGTCACCCTCTCTCCCATCAGTTCCTCCACTATTGACCCAAAATGATTTACTGATAAACTCAATTCTTTCGAAGATTTGAAAACAAGTAAATTCTTTGGGATTCAAGTCAATTTTAGCAAATAAATGATTTTGGGGTGTTTTTTACTTTGTTTTTTTTTAAAGAAGTCAATTTTTATTCCCAGTGACAGTCAGTCTCCCAGCGGGAACTTCAGGAAATCTATAGAATTTAATGGGATGTATTATTTTCCAGTGTCCAAGGTCTCTTTTAACCATTTATCATATTGTGTCTGTTGCACGCTGTATAAATTATTCACATCTGGAATCTCCTGCGGCCGGGAACAGAGAACTGGTCCATGAAACCCTGAAACGACAAAGAAATAACAAAAGAACACAAAGTGTTTGGGTGGAATTTGCTGACAATGGGTTCTCCTATGAAGGGAAACAGGGATGGATCAATGCGAAAAGTATTTCCGTAGACTGCTTTGAAATCCGATCCATCAGGGGAAGAGCTTTAACAATCAATAGTGGAGATGTCGGCAAAGAGATGAATAGAAAAATAAGATAAAACAGGTGAAAAAAAAAAAATCAGCTTTCAAATGTCGTCCGATGTACAAGGTGTTACAGTATGTAAAAGGTTTGTCCGTCTTGAGAAATAGGGCCTGATCCAGACCCACGACCGCAATCGCCCGCGAGCGTAGCGAACGTTCGCCCGGGCGTAAAACCTTTCACGCCCATAACACTCCCATTGATTGTACCTGCTTACGCCGGCTGAACCCTACCCTAAGATTTTCCAGCGTACGTGCGAATTTTCATACCCATACGCTGGTCGTACGGGGCTTAGCACGCCCATACTGTACAATTTAAATGGCTATCCCCGCCTCTGTGTAGTAACTTGAGCGTCCAGCCTATCGTCGTAAAAAACGCACGCCCCTTGAGCGAAAAATACGCTGAAAATTCGCTCGCTGTACGCTCATGTCCTTCAGTCGACCGGAAGTTGTCATACTGCACATGCGCAGTGCGTTTGTTTCCACGAAATTTCGCTTACGATGGGCGTACGCTCGCTTGCAGCTGTAGCTCTGGATCAGGCCCATAGGGCCAAGATCCTGAGCTACGTACGCTTGCACCTTTTATCGTAGTTACTCCTAACTCTTGCCCTGCCACTATATAAACATCAAGGGCTAGCTTTTCTTAACTACTCAAAAGGAAAAGAATGGAGATGTTATCCAAAGCAACCAATCAGGTTCAGTCCAGACCCTCCAATATGTCCCAGTATGACAATTTAATCCACCCCTGAGTTTCCAAATGAATTAACTGACTATAACCAACTAAAGGTGGTTACCATAGTAACTGACAGTTGGAAACTGATTATCAGAGTATTTTGTACCTAATGGGATGTTCAGGGTTGCCGACTTCCCGGAATGTCCGGGAGACTCCTGAAATTCGAACAGTTCTCCCGGTATCCCACGAGAGCCTGTAAATCTCCCACAAGTAACTTGAGGCCCATGGTCTCATGGAAACCACGGCCTCAAGTCCTGCATAAATTGCGTCATTAATCCCCGCCCCCTGCATGCATCTATAGCTTCCCTCCGGGATCTCCTGGAGGGAAGCTGGTAAAAGTCGGCAACTATGGTCATGTTGGAGGGTATGAGATTCTAGCTGACATTCTCTAGTATGTAATAGAAGACTGAGAGCTGGAATCTAATTGGTTGCTATGGGCAATACCTCCTTTTTTCTTTTGAGAAGTTCAGTAAATCTAGCTCCATATGTCCTATGCTTTCATGGATCAGCATTTTTCAGACTTGTGTCCATCTGGGTCTGATTTGGGTGTGAGCACACACTTACTGTACATTGGCTGCATCCCTCCACCGCTTCCCTCCAAATACAAGCGGTTGGGCCATAATTTGCATTTGGGTCAAGATCGCCATCATTTTGGGCATGCGCAGTACGGAGGAACACAGAGCTAGGTGATGTCATCAGACGTACCTTTAGATCTCATTCAGGCCCTACGACTGGGTATCTTTGTTGGTAGGCTTTATATTGCAGTCCTTTTCCCTCCAGCCCAGACTATACCAACAATGGGGTAGATCCAGAACTACGTGTGGCGTACGTATATTCGCGGAGCGTATTTTCGTACACGTAAGTTCGCTACATTCCCCTCGGCACACACCTTGCACAGACGTATTTTGTTAAAATACGCTACCCAAACCCTACTTTAACTTTTCCAAACGTAACAGCATACGTCCGCTAACGGACGTACTGACTACGTGAACGTACGCAGCTTAGCACGCCCATACTGTACACTTTAAATACCACCCCCCGCCTACTTCACATAAAACGCATGTATTGTTGACTAACGTAAATTTGGCACGCCCACACGTAAGTATTTACGTGAGGAATACGTAAATCCCCCATACGTCCAAAATTAAGCTACGTGAATGTGCGTATTTTCTATGGTGCGCATGCGCAGTGCGTTCAAATCTGCGAATTTACGTCTCCGCCATGCGTAAAATCGCGGGGAAGCGTAGTTCTGGATCTACCCCAGTGAAATTAAATTAAAACAGAGAAAATGTGTCTATATTTCCCCCAATAGCTCAGTCCATCACCTAATGAATAATCACCATTTCAGAGTATTGCGCTGATTGTTACTTTCGTTACAGAAGTTTCCACCGAGGTAAAGGAACAAAGGGGAAACAGACAAGTTTAATAAGCCAATTAAAATGTAAAACTTGCTTTTAAAACCTTTGCACCGTCTATTTTCGTGACCCTTTCTTCCTGTCTCATTTCCAGTGAATCACCAGAAATCAAGAAACCGCTGAACCGGGGGAATCCAAGAGCAAAATACATTTAGATATTTTATAGGAGAATTTATGTAAGTTTGCCGTTAAGGTTATTTTACTTACTGTATAATATGCAAATTTGAAAGGATTTTGCAAATACACAAGTGCTAATACATAAATCTACATACATCTACAACTACTTTCACCTGTATGAAAGCAGGATTGTTATGTGTAATTATGGAAAGGGCATTGTGAGCATACATCACTTTCAGTGCCAGAAAAAAGCAGTGAGAGGAGTAGCTCGGAAGCTGGTGGGTGGGGGCAGAGCACCCAACATTTGGAATCCTGAAATAAAGGACGACAAGGCTTAAAAAATAAGCTACGCCCAGTTCCGAACAAGCACCACCCATTTCCTCCCACAAATATCCATATTTGGTCAAAACTCAACCCATTCTCTCACAAACTCCACCCCTCTTGCAAGCCGCGAATTAGGACTGTCCTACCAAAACAGGAACAGGTAGGAGGTTTGGTGTATGTGTATGCCCTGTGTCAGTGTAACAGTTTCTATTGGTTTAGCCATGTCATGTGACGTCATGTATGTGTGCTCGTGCAGATTGCAAAAGTGGACAAAAATCTAATCAAACACATGGAAATCCCACATTGTTATCTGTTTTTATTGATTAAATTGTATTCATTTGTATTGTCAACTAATACTATAAGCTTAAACGTCAATCCAGACAATTGCTTCATGCTTCTAAAGAAAGAGGCGATGTTGCCAATAGCAACCAACTAGAGAAATCATCTTCTAGAATGTGTTTGATAAATGATAGCTATGAGCTATTGGCAAGATGTTTTCCTCTTTAAAAGGTTCATTAACTATATCAAAATCGTTCATGGTAATGAGGACATGTCAGGAAATTGTGGTATTTGTAGTTCCACAGCAGCCTTCACTATTTTAATGAAATACCATAGACCTTCACAACACAAAATAAAACTAAAACCCTATTTTCTAAAAATAAAAAAGGACATTCTGGATATAGCTCTCATTGTGATTGTAATTGCTCTTGAAGGTGAGTTCTTAGTTTCTGCCAGGGGCACCAATTATTTTGAGACACTTACGGAGTAGTAAGACAGAGACGGTTTGATTTTTATTTGTCCTGTGTGGGTAATAAATCATGACAATTGCAATGCAACAAATTTTTCCCAATAGCCTTCAGACTGCTAGTTTTTCGCCATAATCAATTTCTTCTCCGGTGGTTAGACGGAAAATGGCTTCAAAATGATATACCCCTGAAAGAAAAGGCTAGCTGCCATTTAAATAACGGTCTACACTATTTTTGTTGCTAATTATAATGATATACTTTCAGTACTTCCTCCCGTCCTGCAGGGAGTGCTCTGATTTTCTGCATCACCGTTACCAAAGATGGCTGCTTTTACTCTTTATTTATGGAACGCCATAATGGTCTTAACAGTGGTGGAACAGGATCCAGTGCATGACAAATGCACTTATGGACCTAATCCAGAGCTGCACATAAAACCTTTTTTTTTAAGGTGCAAGCATAGACCTGAGTAATACCATGTTGAACTGCAAGGGGAGGAAAATTTAAGTTGTAAGAGCAGAATTAGAGCTGAGAGGTGAAGTTTCTTAGCTCAACTTTAATTTAATGGATTAAACATAAAGCTATGCAGTATGTGATTTCAAACATAAAGGGTTGGATTTACTAAGCTGCAGGTTTGGAAAAGTGGAGATGTTGCCTTTAGCAACCAATCAGATTCTAGCTCTTACTTTCCTATTACATACTAGAGATTGTTAGCTAGAATCTGATTGGTTGCTATGGGCAACATCTCCACTTTTCCAAACCTGCAGCTTAGTAAATCTGGCCTTGCATGCAAAAGATTTTAAATGAATTAGCTCCCCTTACTTTGAAAAATGGTTTGGCCGAGCCGTACATTTGCACCTGCTTTGCCCAAATTCTGAGTTAGCCCCTATATGCCTGAGAATGGTATATGATTAGTGGTGGGTGGGTGCAAATAGCTATGTATGTCCCTATTAGTTTAAAATTTACAGTGCTATTGTCTATGCAAGATTGGCTGAGGAATTTTAAGGTATACTGTATATGTTTCCATAGTAACAAGAGAATGTTAATTCGTGGAACTGTAACTTGTACCTGACATCTTTATCTACAGAACCATACAGTGGGAAGACCTTTAAAACTATTGTTTATGGTAAACAAATATAAAACATAGCTGTCACTCAAAAATAAATCCAAAAGCAATAAAAATAAAAATAAATCAGTATAGAAAAAACAAACAATATTTCAAGGGAATGCAAAGGTATCTTGTAGTAGATTAATTCTACCTTGGATTTGAAAGTCGACAACAATTTTATCGAAGCAAATATTTTGTCCCTCTCAGCTTTAATTTATGCAACAATGAGTTTGAAGTTTGGCCTAAAGGTCATTTTATTTAATTTGTTTTAACAGTATTTTTTTATTATTATTTGTCTCATTACTTGAGGTTTTAGTGGTAGGTTTATTAAAGTTTTCTAAGAAAGAACAGTGGAGGAGTTATGCTAGACATATGGGGGTCTGTTAACAAAGATCATTTTCATGTGATAGTGCCAGTTTTAAAGCGAAAACTGATCTTTTTGATATTTACAAAACGCCGGAGCGGAGTTTTATACTAAAACTGATGCCAGCGCAGGCTGGCTTAGGGGTAAGTATTCCAGCGATGTCCCCATATACCCCTCCTTTCCTCCCCCTAATAACAGCTATAAATGGGGGGTATTATGGGGAGACTGCAGGAATACATATAGATACAAGGAAAGAAAAAAAAACAAGCAAAAAACTAAATAAAAATAATAAAATAATAAACAAGACTAATAAAAAAAAAGAAAAAAAAAAAGAGAAGGCGGCACTTATCTGTCCGGGCGACGCGGCTGACTGACGATTTCCAAATCCCGGTATGAACACACTGAGCATCCGCCATGTTATTCAGCCGGGGCCTTAAATTCCCACAATGGAATCTCTGCACATACTTTGTATGAATGAGAAGTCCTGCGGTGACCCTGCAGATCATCACGGGACCTCACAGGAGGGGTGAGTTTTAGTAAATACTGTGAACGAAGCTGCCAGGCTCGCTGTGAAGAAAAGCCAGCCTGGTGCAGCTTCCTTCACGAGGAAACTAACGGGTAAGTAAACAGCGCCCATAATGGCCGATGTGGCAGCGATATGACAGACCGTCTGAGTTGGGTAATTGGTTGATCAAGTAAATCAGGGGTTTGACTCAACCAGTTGCCTTTGTCAGGCATTTAAGGTAACAAGGCCCCAAAGGGTTCGCAGTGAAATAAATGGACGTGAGTTTAAAAATTCACACACGTAGAGTTTAAAATCCACACGGAAGAGGCCATTGCACTCCCATGCCACTCCCCCACGGACTAATTTTTACTTCTGTGCCCATAACCCAGTCTTAACTTCTCCGCATGCATCTGTGTGTGTACTGACAGAAGAGTCTAACCCAACCATTACTGTACCGCGTATATTCGGTCATGCACAGTGATGTCACGCCCTGTTAGACAGGTGTCGCGGTGACAATTCCATCTGAAGAATGCCGATTAGTGAGCTCACTAGTAGTTTAGGATCTGACCCGTTGAGTCTATAAGTATCAGGAAGTTCCAACAGAATAGATATAGATAATACTTGCAAAGCATGATGGGAGTTATCATTTCACAACACCCGAGGACTGCAGGTTTCCGAACCTGGCGTTAGACAGTATAATCTCCATTGTATAACGGTTGCCGTCATCACAATGACATCTAATGATTTATCCTCCCTTATATGGGGGTATATAAATTGACCTGTCATAGCTTGCATCGCTCCTCGATAACGAGTATATATTAAAGGATGCAATGACCGCACACACTCTGCATGACCATTGCATAATCCCCATCAGCATCCGTCAATAATAGTATAGGATTATTGAGCCATGACAGCGACCTGCTGGAGTTGTCTTGAATTATGTCGCTGCTTAAAAAGGATCCACACATTGTACAGAACTGAAGGGAATGATAGTCTGACGGGTGATTGGAACAAGCCTGCTCGGTGGCTGCTACGAACCAATTCCAATCTACCTACAGCTGAGATGATTACCCCGGCTCGTTGTGAAGCTGCTTTATAGGAAAAGGAAGCTGTGTAAATTCCAAGGCTATATATAGGTGCACAGATGATTAATATTAACTCTGCTGACTTCCCCCCCATTCTCTCTCTCCCCCTCTCTCTCTCATGCTGGCATTTTCCAGGCAGCCGAGGTGACGGTACAAAGCCAAGACCTGGCTGATTTATTTATTTATAATCTTTACTGCTGCAATAGAGGAGACTCTGAGGCTTAGGAAAGCTTTTTCTGCTGGGAGGACCTGTAGTTATTGCAAAAGCTGTATGGGATTTTTCCATTCCAGTATTCAAAAACTGTGGGCTATTGCAGGGCCGTCGCCTGAATTTGCGTGCCCCAGGCGGTTGCAGTCTCCGGTTAGAAAGTTTGATTTCCATAATAGGGACATTCGAAAGTTCCTTTTCAGATGTCCCTATTTCGAATACCCACCAGTTTAGAAATATTTTTTTGCAGAATGGGAGAGTATGTCGATCGGCATACTCACACATTCTGTTTCGAAAACGCTTCCTCCGCCGCACCACGGGAAAGGTGAGTAACCTCTCCAGGGTTAGGGTCAGGCTGCGGGGAAGGGAGGGTTAGGGTCAGGCTGCGGGAGATGGAGGGTTAGGGTCAGGCTGCGGGGGAGGGAGGGTTAGGGTTAGAATTAGGGGAAGGGTTGGGCTAGTTTTTTGCCTTAACTTTTGGAGCACCGATAGTTTGGTGCTCTGTGGATTGATTGCTAAGCCTCATCAAGGCACATGCAATCGTATTCCAAGCCAGTTCGAAACTGGCTGGGAGAAAACGGCCCTATCGAAAAAGGGTCATTCTTTCTGGAGACCCATGCCATGGTGTCACATAAAAGTGGAGAGCGTCTTGGACCTGCAGTTATGAATCAAAGCAGGGGAGATGTGCATGGAAGGCTGGTACTGCTCTCCAGAAGAAGGTATCTGTGTTAGCAGACTGGTGACAGTGACTAATCTCTCTCTTACCTGCTGCTGGGGAGTATCGGCAGGGCCACATTAACAAGTGGGCTAATGGGACAACAGTCCCAGGCCTCCATTTGCAAATAGGCCCCCATACACTGCAGTTCTCCAGGTCTTCCTGTTACAGGGACTGCCTTCTCTAATTATGCCTATAGGGGCAGTCCTGGACTGATGATTCATGTCATGGACATTTCTACTAGCTGCCCCTAAAGGTTGCTGTTGAACACGCTCTGGCACTAATGTCGGTAATTGCCTGTTAAGCTACACCTGTGCTCTGGCTATAAATATTCCATCCTTCCAGTGCAAGGTGTGGGTCATTGTTTCCTGTTACTTGCTTCCTCTGCTGCACGTTTGTGTGCTTTTTTCATGTGGACTTTGTTTGGACTTCTTGCACATTTTTCCTGTGCACTTTTTCAGACTCTTTTCCGTTGCTTTCTGCAATAAACCTCACTAGTTCTCGAGTCACTGTGTCCTGTTTTTGATATTTTTTTAGGTGATTTATAAGTTACTTCTTTCACATATTAAAATATTAGTTTTATATTGAAGGTACACATCTAATAGCAATAGCAGAATACATTATACAATGGACCAGAGCTTGTGTCAGTGCATAAGCACTGTTGCATTGTTGTGACCCATTCACCAGCCCCCACCTGCTTCCCTATTGCAGCACAGGCCATTACCATCTTCCTCTATGTCTATGTCTGCCCCACATGGCCACGAAGCCATGCCTCGTTCGTGGCACCAACAAAACCACGCCCCCTTTTTGAATTTTCACTTTCTGTTCATTTTTTCCCCCTATTTTTTCTTTAATTTTCAATGTGAGGGATTTCTGGGCAACCAGAACCAGAACTACCCCCCCCCCCCATGGTGCACCACTGCTTATGCTGTTTTAGCATGCTGGGAGTTGTAGTTTATTAACCCCTGGGTTGCTTATCAGAGATAACCAGTATCATGTAAATGTTAAAAAAACGGCTATAACATTAACTCCTTTTTAAAGAAGTAATTTATCGTTGATATGAGAGTTTTGCTATGGGATATTTGCCATATAACTGTGCAATCCTTCCCTCCACGATCAATGATTTAGTCTTTCTGGAGGTAGAGATACTGCTATAAAAATAACCCATAGGTAATGCTCTCTGGCATCTTCATGGCTGTCATTCTTCTGAGTATGTGGCCTCGCATTAAGACGAACTGCTGTCATAACCACCAAACATTAATGTCAGCTGGGAGTCAAACCCAGCCAGCAACAACTTAAATGTGCAGATGGCAGTTGGAAAAGTGTTGATTTTATATGTTTTTCTTTCTCAATTTGATACAGAATAATGTCTGTTACTTAGCAACTGCACTTGAAAGAAACTTATTCCCGTAACAAAAGTTTCTTGAGTCTTCATAGAACACAAGGCTGGCAACATTGGCAGATGAATATCAGGGAGACTGTGATAGCAATCAGTGTGCTCCACCATAGGAGTGTGTCCTGTACCACCAAAGGGGTGTGTCCTGTGAATAGCCCCTCCCCTGGGTGTGTCTAGCGCTGCCAGGAAACTATTTCCCAAGAAAAAATGACGGCATCCGTATTTATAGATTGTTACATTGTCAGTTAATACTATGGACCAGGTTGCATGGGTAGGTGGGGTGTTTTGGCTGGAGGGTGCTGTTTTTTTTCACGAGATCCAGTCCTATAATACTTACCTGACTGTTAAAATTGTGCTCCTACTCTTGCACCTCTATCTGGTCTGTTACTTCCAAGCTATGTAGTCTCTCGCATATTGTGCTCTTAGGGCCAGATTCAATTAGGTTCATAGCGAATTTTATGCTTACTTTATGCTCATTTGCATAAGGAAATTAGCGCGAATTTTAAACGCTGTATTCGATTTAGCATTTTTTATGCACAAAAAAATCAAAATTCGCTGGTGAATTTTTGTCCATTAACACAAACAGGGAAAGACAACTTTCCCTATTCAATTACATTAAAATTAGCGCAAATTTTTTTTATATTGACAGGTGCATATTCGCACCTGTCATAGGTGCGCAAATTAATATGAGTTGTGTTAAATTGATGTCAATAAGTAAAAATATATAGAAATAATTAAAATAACTTTATTTTATTAATTTATATCATGGATATAATATTAATAAAACTATCATGG
>WWET01002440.1:117222-133874 GCA_011038615.1 Limnodynastes dumerilii
GGAATTCAAAATCACATATGTAATATGTTCTGTGGGGCCCCCGTTCTGCAGGTTGGTCACGTCTGACGTCTCCCAGCTTTTAATGGATTTCACAGCTAAGTAAAAATAACTTTCTCCATACCCTCCTCAACTGGGACTAAACGGTGCTAACCTCAGAGGTTCTTAACAGTCCCCAGTGCTTTATTTATCAAAATCAGGCTTAAACTATCTAACAATGGCTCCATTCTATTGTGGGGCAAACACTTTTTTTGGGGCTAGTAGTCCTACCAGGGCCTGGATATCTATAAAAAATAAATTTTAAAAAGTTTTAGACCCCCAGATCACAGACAGGACCACAGCTACTTGAAATAGGGAGGGAGGACCTTATTGCACAGATGTCCCCATCACAGCCCCTAACTATGAGGGCGAATTACATAAAATTCACAGGGAAAAATACAGCATTGCACAACACACAATTAACGCAGGTTGGGGGCGTACTGTCATCTGAAATTGAATTGGGTGAATTTTGGGCAGCGAATTTGCTGCGTACAGTGCGAATTTTTTTCGGGCTAATTTTTTTTTAAAACTCGCTTCTAATTGAATCTGGCCCTTAGATCCTTAGTGCGGGTGTGAACTTCTGTCTGCTGGCCGCGACCTGCTACCTGTTCACAGCCAAGCCAGTCCATCCCCAATATCCGACGCTCTGGCGAAAACCACCCGGTAGTTAGACTTAGTGCCCCGGTGTGTCAGTCTCACAACACCTTAACTTTTACGCACATGGCCCTGAGTGTGGTGGACTGGTAATGGAGGATTACATCTAAGGCATGAGCGTTGTATATAAATACATTGCTATCAGACAGATGGCCCAGCTTTGCCCCCAGTCCTGCCTGGGTCCACCCAGTACCACCCATCCAGACTCAGGCCCCGCCTCCCTGTTATGGGGCTCAATTCTATCACCTCCCTACCCCCCTTCCTTACTGGGACTTGTAGTTTCTCAACACAGGCCTGAATATGTCATGTAATAAGAAAAGCTAATATTGATCATAAATATCTATTTATTTAGGCTGACAGGTGCTCATATTATTACAATGCGGAGGGAACTAAAAGCGTCTGCCTAAAAAGTTCCCAGCACCCAGAGAGATTTGCTATTTATAACCAGGAAATCATACTGTGCCTACAAGCAACAGGGCTGCCAGCTTTTATCCTGCCAATGGCACCAAAATAAAAAATAGAGAGAGAATTATATGTGAGGAGATGAAGAAAGACAGCGAGGAGGCATCCTGTCAGGGAAAAATGCGATTGTGTTCCCAGGCTGCATGCACTCCACTTATTGCACGTAATGAAGAGGGATCGATTGCCGCATTCTCCTAAAGAAATACTTTGTTTCCCTGTAATATGCCCGCAGACGTGTGAGGGGGCACAGAATGGCAGAGGGCACCACAGTGTCCATCTGATGAATGGTACACACGGTAATACTAGATACAGCCGAGTAATCCTGAGCTTGGTGTTTAAATGAGTAGAGTCGCAGGAGGTGGAGATGTGGACCGGTCAACTTTTCAACTTGGCAAAACACTATGGTATAGGCCAGGACGGGCAAACTATGGCACTGCGGGTGCTGTGAAAGAGATGTAGTTGTTGCTGCAGATATTCCATTTCTAACACTGATACAGGGCCGTATTCAGAGAACCGTTTCCATGAAGGAGCGCAATTATACGCACGGCTGGTGCAGGCCACACCCCCTCACACCTGTGACACTCCCCTCTCTTGGCCGTGCTGTCGGTGTGTTCCACCTCCATAGACCACTTGTAACTTTCCGTGAGCAGTTGCGTGCGTATGTGGCCTCCGTATGTGCGATTCATATTAGTCACGCCCACAAACCTTTCATTTAAATGCCTTCCCCCGCCCATTTTTATACAAATTTTCACGTGTGTATTTTTGCGTCGCAAATCCGTACGTATGTACCCAAGTGTGATTCACAAGTCCGTCCGTGAGGCGTATAATTAGTTACGACGTAAAAAAACACGCAACTCGCCGTGAAAACGATTCTCTGAATTCGGCCTACAGTCTCATCGTGGCTGTTATAATAATGAATATTTCAATATCGGAATGAACACAATGTTGAATGTTCTTATTTTGACAGGGTACACATTTTAGTTAAGGTTAGGCTGCACAGAGGGGGTAGGGTTAAGGTTAACCTAGAGGTTAGGTATGGTTAGGGTTAGGCTGTGGAGAGGGGAGGGTTAAGGTTAGGTGCAGGTTAGGTATGGTTAGGGTAAGGCTGTGGAGAGGGGAGGGTTAAGGTTAGGCTGCAGGTTAGGTATGGTTAGGGTTAGGCTGCAATGAGGGGGGAGGGTTAAGGTTAGGTTATGGGACAGGGATGGTTAGTATTAGGATGCGTAGAGGAGATGGTTAAGGTTAGGCTGCGGGAGGAAGATGGCTAGGGTTAGGGTTAGGATAGGGTTAAGATTAGGCTGTGGAAAAGGATGGGTTAACATTTGGGGGGGGGATTAAAGCTAGGCTGCGGAGAGGGATGGGTTAAGGTTAGGGATGGGTTAATGTTAGGCTGCTATATAGAATGAAAAAAACATACCTGTTGCCATTGGAGTCTTCATAGACACAGCAGTTGCAAGAAAGTCCTGATAAAAACTGATGGTGGTCGACGCGTCATTGCCGCAAAGTGATCTGCCGTAATACAGATCATTGGAGCCCTGATCGACACCCTCATAACGCTTTGCCATATATATGCTATGCCTATGATAACTGACAATGGATGGTGGGACATCACATGGATTGGGAAAGGGGGGTTTCTAATGTGTGTAATACATGTGGGATATATTAGGAGTCTTGACATGACACACTATATAAAGTACATGTGGTGATATACGAGGGTCTGGGGGTGGAGCTTAATGACACAATTTGCATAAATCGTGTTGTTAAGCTCCACCCCCTGAGTGCATCTATGACTTCCCTCCGGGGAAGTCATAGATCCCTGTGTAAGCTGATTACGCTATATAAAAACCTGTTCAGAAATAAATAAATGTACGAAACACTGATCACATGAATATATCTATATAAGAAAACTTCTTAAATGTATCTCCCCTCACCTTTATCAGGACTGCTGTGTACAGTGTGAGACCTGCTTGTAATGGAAGCAGTATCCCCGCCGAAAAAATTGTCTAATGTCTAAAGAGCATCTCCGAGTTCTGGTGGCCAATCACAGTGGTGGAAGCTCACGGTAATCTGATTGGTAATGTCTATCCACCAATCAGAGTCAGTGGCAAACGCAGGATTTTGAAAGGGGGTTTCCAATATGTGTAACACATGTGGGGTATAGTAGCAACATTTTGGAGCCCGAAAACGGGACAAATAAGCTCCGCCCTGTTCAAGCCATGCTCCCGTCATACCACACGGTGCAACAATTACCCCCTAGCCTAGCCTGTGAGCGTGTGTGTTAGGGAATTAGACTGTAACGCGGCAGAGGTTGAAGTACTGTTTAAAATTGTAAAGAGCTAATTAATATAATGTTAAAACATGTAAAATGATAATACTGATAATATGGTCGTACAATCTGACTGCCAAAATATCTAAGACGTCCATTAACGTTCTTTGTGAAAGCAGGAAGTTTATCATGTAGATTTAAAAATAATAAAACTAAAATAAATCTACATTAAGGAATTGCGTTTTTATGTCTGTAACAAGTCCTGTTTTTTATATTTTTAAGTAATTTATAATTTACTTCTTTTACACAGTAAAATAGTAATTTTATATTGCAGGAACAGATGTAATAGTAATAGCAGTATACAATGCATTAGTAGAGCACATTACACAATGTACAGATGTAATAGTAATAGCAGTATACAATGCATTAATGGAGCACATTACACAATGCATCAGAGCTAATGTCAGTGTATAAGCACTGTTGAATATGTTGTGACACATTTACCATCCTCACCTGCTTTCCTATTTCAGCACTGGCCAGGACCATGTTCCTCCATGACAGTCTACCCCACATGGCCGCTAGGCCACGTCCCCTTCGTGGCACCCACGAAGCCACACCCCTTTTTAAAAATGGTACTTTTTTGCACATTTTTCAATTTCTTTTTCAATTTTCAATCTTAAGGGGTTTCTGGGCAACCAGAAACCCCCCTGGGTGCGCCACTGAGAGTACTAGGATTTGTCTACTTCCTCTTCAGTGAGCTACTGGGCCATTTCACTGGATTTCACTACTGGGTCCATAATAATAAAAATAGAGCTGAGAAAGTTTGCAATTAGTTTTTTCAGCTAGAGTGTGGAGAGGAAATGGGGCAGGGGGGGGGGGGGGNNNNAGGGGGCAGGGGGGGAGCTTGACAAACTTTTTTTAAAGCAAGTTTATCCCTGTAGGAAGAGCCTCATTAAAGGAGTTGAAATTTAGCTAAGGAAATATCTGGTGCTTCTCTGTGTGATCTGTGGCGCAGCCTGAACTATAGGTGATCTTTATAATGATCTCCCGAAACAGTTCAATCAAAACACTCCCACGGCCAACAACATGGTCTTACAGCTCCAATAAGTTTATTACCAGACCTCTCCAAAGACGTGTGATGAGATAGCTGACCGTAAATGTTTATTGGAATATAAAGCCGATATGCCGTCCGCTACGCAGCTTCTTCCATCTCTAAAATGATAATGTGCATCAAATTTCACTATTTACTGTAATATTTTTGAGGAATGATCTATAAAAGTGATTGTCGTCCTGCTGCAGCTTGTTAGATATTATTGAGTTATAGATGTTGGTGTGAACATTCTGTTAATAACCTTTCCCTATTAATGGTCCTGTGTCTACCCATCTCTCCGTGCCCCCTGTGCATGTTGATTTGTTATTGCATTACTCCCCTATTTCACATCCTAAATCCCTTCTCAGTGGTATATATATATATATATATATATATACAGGGGATAGGGAGGGGAGGTGGATGAAAACTATTCTAAGCTAGTGTTTGCAGGTTCTTTCCAGCAGCTGGATAGCTGAGGTGTTTCGCCAGCAAGCAATAGTATAACTAGCAAAGGGGCAGAGGTACTGCAGATACAGGGCCCGGAGGAACATCCATACTATACATTATACTAAGAGGATATGCCCATTCTTTAGTTTGTACTAAGAGGGAACACCCACTTGTGAGCCCAACTCCGCCCCTCTGTCTTATGTGTCATTGCTCTTATATCTGGATGGGTCAGATGCCTTTAAAACTCTGCTGAATCTAATGTTTCTTATCTGATGTTTGCATAAGATTTGATTTCTTGAGAGATTATCCCGAATCCCTGCTGCTATACATCACCAGCTCTGTCTTACGCTTCACTGAAACTCTTCACTGTGCTTTGATCACGGACAATGCGGACAGCCCCATTCATCTGCACCATGTATCATCCCCACAGAATGAATCCCGCGTGTGTCAGACTTGTCAGCCTCTGTATAAAGATACTATTAATAAAGTGAAACACAGAAGGATTAGTGCTGTCACCGAAAATGGATGGACCCAGATTGTTGATTTTCTGTGTGAAGGAATCTAGCGGTTCCGTGATACGGTGTGGTATGTTATCCCGGTAGCCGGAAAGTCAACAGTTATCCTGACGGCACTACCGGTGGACCTTAGGGTACTTACAGTGCCCTTTGAATGTTTGTGGCCTTTTATATGGGTACCAGGAGAGGCAGCCATATTGTGAAATGAACCAAAATTCATGCTATACGGTAATATGGATGTGTTTTGCCGCAGAGTGTTCTGAATTCCGAAAGTGAATATGCTAGAATTACAATTTGTGTCTCATAGCACTGTGGTCATGAGTTCAAATCCCAGACTCGGCCTTGTCTGTGTGGAGTTTGTATGTTCTCCCCGTGTCTGCGTGGGTTTCCCTTGGGTGGCTCCGGTTTCCTCCCACACGCCAAAAACACACTGGTAGACTAATTGACTGCTGACTAAATGAACTCTAGTGCACTTGTGCAATGCGTGGGGTCATGTGACTGCTTTGCGCCTGTACTTGCATGTACAGAACGCACACTGCGCTATGATTTGCACGAGCCTCTGCTTCCAGGCCAGACGTGTTTTCTTGCATCGTCTTCTAAACTTTGCAGCGATAAAGAGTCCTGGTTCCCATGTCTCTTGTTTACTAAAAACTTGCAGCCTGATTTCACCGATCTCCCAGGAGCGTTGCAGAAGCCGCCGCTGCCGCCTGGCGCCTGACAGATTAGTATTTTGCAAACCATCTTGTGCATAACAACAATAACCGCCCAAGCGGCAGAATATGACCCTAACGTTCCGTGATTCCATGGCTTCAAAAATAACTCTATTCCTGAGAACGATTTCTCATCCCCATTCCATCGGAGGCGCACGGATAGCAGGCCGTCACGCTCGCAGACCTGTCCCATTATAATCCTCTCCGGGTCCGCAGATAGAGGAGGGTTTGGCCGCTGTTTGTTTTTTGGTCTTCAGCTGAAGATAAATTACATGGCGTCTCCACAACCTGATCGTTCTACAAATGCTGCTGAGCGGGCATGTTAACAAAAACAGCAGCGCCGCGTCTCACCGCGGGAGCTGGCGCATGAAAAATCCACTCCTGACTGTGCTTTATAAGATGTAACCCTTGCTGCGCTGAGTGTACAGATCTACAGCTAGGTCATCACCCTGGACGTACAGGCAGGGGGTAGAAGAAGCCAATGGCGGGTCCTATAGTCAGGGTGGGTTGCAGTCCCCGATATAATGGGCTGATTTTAGAAATAGAAATAAAGACAGCCAAAAATTCCATTGCGGTTGTCTCTATTTTCAATAGGCAGCCATTTTAGATTTTTTTTTTCTTGAATGCGTCAGTGCGCTGATCGGAATACTCACCCATTCATCTTCACAGAGGACCTGACGCACCCAGCGCTGACAGCTCCGGAGAGGTGAGTAACCTCTCCGGGGACTTTTAGTGTTAGGGGTGGTGTTAAGGTTAGGCTTTTAGGAAGAGAGGGTTAGGGTTAGGGCCATAGAAGGGGAGGGTTAGGGTCAGGCTGCGGGGAGAGGGGTCTTAGGGTTAGGCTATAAAGAAGGGACTATTAGGGTCAGGCTAGGGAGAAGGGAGGGTGAGGGTCAGGCTGCGGGGAAGGGAGGGTTAAGGTAATGGAAGGGGAGGGTAAGGGTCAGAATTAGGGGAAGGATTGGGGTTAGCTTTTAGTGTGACCTATCATAAAACAGTGTTCGGTGCTCTGGGGATCGATTGCTATGCCTCATCAAGACATAAGCAATCGATATCCCATCCAGTTCTAGACTGGCTGGGAGAGAACGACCCTATTGAAATAGCGGGGACCCACACTCAGTCAGGGTCGCCCCTACGAGTGGGGAACAGGCCCAGGGCAGAGTTCCTCAGGGGAACCCATCATTTGCATGTAAAGACCGTTTATCTGTTTATAAACAGCTCTAAGCAGGGTCCCCTTCAGGAGGACAGCCGGAATGACTGTCCCGGGCCCGGAGTTGATGGGGCCCGCTGGTACCTACGCTGGCTCTGCAGTAGCAGGCATTCTACAGCCAATACTTGGAGCTTAGAGCTGTACGTTAGCGTGTCAATGTGCAAGGAAGGATCAGCCTGCTATTAATGCAGGTCCGCAGTGCCCCGCCCCCTACATGATGTCACATAGCGGGTTGGACACCGTGGATGTGTCCCGAGCGGTGACCACCTACTACACGATTCTAGTAGCGCATGGCGGCTCTATAGATGCGGCTGGGGAGTAGTAGCGACGGGGATCAGCCAGAGTCACTCTCCGACAGTGGTTATGGCTAAACTCCACCACACGCTACTAATACAAACCCTCCAACATGACCCATTCCATTAGGTACAAAATACTCTGCACCTCAGTTTCCAACTGTCAGTTACTATAGAAACCTCCTTTGTTGAAGGGACAAACAGTTTTTTAAATATCAGTTAAGTCATTTCACCAGGTGAGTGACAGTTGGAAGCTCAGGAGCGGAGTATTTTGTACCTAATGGAAGGGGTCATATTGGAGGGTCTGCTATAGTGTAGCAAGTTGTAAGAGATTTGTGTGGATATTCCGAACTCCTCCCCTTTTGCCATATTAGCATAGCAAACTCCGCCCCTTCGGACTGATCCCCATGAGGACATTCCGCCCTTGTGGAGATCCGCTTCGTAACATCTGGCGCACACATGCGCAGGTTACAAGCCAGGGGATTTACACAAGTGATTTGCGTATGTCTCCTTGCGGACTTGATTGTGAATACAGTCCCCCGAGGCTATAAGGGCTGAGCCCTGTGTAGATATAACGTTCAGGCTACTGACAGCTTCATGTTGTCCTCTATGGCCAGGAAAGGAGGAGGCAAGGACGGCCTGAAATCTACACCTCCTTCTCCTACACCAGGGCTGGTCCAGAGGTGAGTTTATGTCGGATGGCGTGGCGTTTTGCGATGGGATTTTGCACTGCGCATGCTCAGAAACGATGCTCACGCAAACATGCCTGAATCAGACTCAAACGCGACACGAGCTGCAGTCGTGTGCGTTCCGAAAGGCGCGTTGAGGGAGGGAAAGGGCGAAAGGGCACGGTCAAAGTACAGTAACAGAGTGTCCAAGCAAGAGCACCCGATCGAGAGCTGAGCACAGACGGAGATAAGTGCGGTTTACGTCAAAACATTTACACCAGCCCCGGGTCGTGACGTGGAGCCAAATTTACTAAGCTGCGGGTTTGGAAAAGTGGAGATGTTGCCCATAGCGACCAATCAGATTCTAGCTGACATTCTCTAGTAGTAAGAAAATGAGAGCTGGAATCTGATGGGTTGCTATGGGCAACATCTCCACTTTTCCAAACCCGCAGCTTAGTAAATCTGGCCCTAAGTTTCATCCATACTTGCATAGACATCCTTAGCGCACCATAGCAGTCCGCTTAGGATTTGCAAACGCGTGCACGTCCCCTCATCTGCGCAGTTTATGCTTTATGGGGCGTATTCAGAGATCCGTTTTTTTTAAAGCACGCAATTATACGCAGGGCCAGAGCAGGGAAACACCCACCAACAACCCTGACACTCCCCTCTCCCGGACTTACAAGTCCACAGATCACTCTGTTCTTTCCGTGTGTAATTATGTGTGTATATGTGCTCCGTCTGTGCGATTCTTGATAGCCACGCCTCCATGCGTTCATCTAAATGCCTCCTCCCCCCACCCACTTTTATGTCAATTTTCCGTGCGCATGTCCCCAAGTGCGATTCACACGTCCGTCCGTGCATATAGTGAACGTAAACTACGTACATAAAGTTATACGCATCCTACAATCCTAAAAATACGCACGGAACTCCGCTCATAATCGGATCTCTGAACAAGGCCCTTTGAGTGACTGTAGTGTGCACGATTGCTTGCTGTGACCATCTGGCACTGCTGAGATTCATTTAGTTACGTTACAAGTATCTGAAGGTGATTAAAGTGACATCAGGAAGAGGCTGCCAGAAATTACACCGAGGTGACGGATTAAAGAGTAAATAGAGTATATAAAAGTAAGAAATTTGGCAGCCGGGAAGCATCTTTTCCTGCAATTCTGTAAACTTGAATAAATCAAATCACAAGTGAATGGCCTGTGTTATCATTTAGAACGTGGCAGCGTTGGTGCGGAAGGTTTCACCCTGAACTACGATGAAGTCTAAGACTGTACATGGAAGAACTTGGAGGTTATCGTATTGTCTGATCCAGCACCACAGACAGCTCTCTATCTGAACAATTCATCAACTCGGACACTCCAGAGACCCATCTCTCCAGCACTAGAACACACGGCGTGAATTTCATCCTACAAGAAGCTTGGTCAGCTCTCGCTGAAGGTCTGAATGACCTCCTGAGTTTAATTACCCACCTTTTATAGCTGCTTCTTCTCACCTATAATCTGCCTCCTGCTGTCTCCTCTGGATTCTTCTACGGCGGAAATATTACCTGATCTTCGTTCTTGTCGTCCTGTAAGTTAAATGGTCACATAAAGAAAATAAGTTGGAGCACAAACTTAATGGGAAAGTAAAATGCTGTTGCATTAATGCAGCACATAAAATGTGGGTTATTAAAGTTCTGCTGACATTCTGCCCCTAACAATCCAGTTTATGCAAGGCTGGGAAAATCACGGCTGCTTCGCCTTTCACCGAGGGCCGATGGCTGTACAGGAGGAGCGGGGTGGGATGAGATGCCACGGGTGCGGTTTGCCGTTCCAATGATCTGATTTCTGACAGTTACCATGCCGGCACTGAAAAGCAGCGTTTACGGATCGGCAATTTTCTCTCAGACAGTCTCGATACCGCGACGCTTGTCTAACCGAATAATGTAATATAGACATGTTTGTTTGGCATTTTCAATAATTCTGGCCCTAACCCTAATTCCTAACCACTAATTCTTAACTCTAACCCCTAACCTATCCCTAATTCCTAACCGATCCCTAATTCCTATCCTAACCCTTATTCCTAACCTAACTCTAATTTCTAACCTAACCCTAATTCCTAACCTAACCCTAATTTCTAACCTAACCCTAATTTCTAACATAACCCTAATTTCTAACCTAACCCTATTCCTAACCTAACCCTAATTTCTAACCTAACCCTAATTTCTAACATAACCCTAATTCCTAACCTAACCCTAATTTCTAACATAACCCTAATTTCTAACATAACCCTAATTTCTAACCTAACCCTAATTCCTAACATAACCCTAATTTCTAACATAACCCTAATTTCTAATCTAACCCTAATTCCTAACATAACCCTAATTTCTAACATAACCCTAATTTCTAACCTAACCCTATTCCTAACCTAAACCCTAATTTCTAACATAACCCTAATTTCTAACCTAACCCTATTCCTAACCTAACCCTAATTTCTAACCTAACCCTAATTTCTAACCTAACCCTATTCCTAAACCTACTTCTAATTCCTAACCCTAACTCCTAACCTAATCCTAATTCCAACCCTAATTCAAATTCCTAACCCCTAATATTAAGCATTACCCTAATTCCTAACCCTAATATAACCCTAATCTTAACCCTAACCCTAATTTTCAACCTTAGCATAGCATAATTCTTAGCCCCAATTACTAAATTTAACCCTATTCTTAATCCTTACCTTAACTCCTAACCCTGGCCCTGATCCACAGATATGAAGGAAATAACTATGTGGCAGATCCAGACCTACGCATGCATAATTTGTCCAGATTCCTATCTTAAATCTTATGACTAGGTAGTCGTAAAGGGGCTTTCCCCTCCCTAACAACTAATTTAAATGGCTATCTATTTTCTATAGAAAAGCACAGCGATTTAGCCCTTTTTTTGCAAAAAATAATCGCTGTAAAATCACGGCAAGATCGGTCGATTTCAAATCGCTTTAAAAAATCGACTTTAGTAAATATACAACCCCCGGAGACCCGTCTCCACCAGCGTCCCATGGCACTGAGGCTAGTCTCCCTTATGTAGGGCCAGCTGTGGCAAGTCACGGATCATGCGCTGCAATAGGGGGGAAGGACTATTCGGTGCAGTGATCGGTCGTATTATTCAGGAATTCTTTAAATAGAAGCTTATGGACCATTTTGTTGTCCAGTTTGATAAATTAGACCCATGCTACACATTATACAATGATTGAGCCAATCAGCAGATAACAAGTCTATCATCCCAGTTATTATATAGTGTGTAGCCAGCTTTAGCAGCCTCTGGCACTTACTGATGTATTTTGCCTCTCCGATCTTTATTTCGACAGATCACTTTCTGACAATAACATAATGGCCGCAGTCAGTTTATGGCAGTTTCCTGTGACTGATGTGTCTAAGAATATTCCAATTCTATTCATTCTAACCCTAATCATCCCCTTCCCACATCCTTATCTTAACCCTCCCCTAACAATAATCCCTAACCATCCTTGTTCCGCAGCCTAACCATAACCCTCCCTTCTCTGCAGCCTAACTCTAACCCTCACTTCTCTGCAGCCTAACCTTAACCCTCCCTTCTCTGTAGCCTAACCTTAACCCTACCTTCTTTGCAGCCTAACCTTAACCTTCCCTTCTTTGCAGCCTAACTCTAACCCTCCCTTCTCTGCAGCCTAACCATAACCCTCCCTTCTCTGCAGCCTAACCATAACCCTCCCTTCTCTGCAGCCTAACTCTAACCCTCCCTTCTCTGCAGCCTAACCTTAACCCTCTCTTCTCTGCCGCCTAACCTTAACCCTCCCTTCTCTGCAGCCTAACCTTAACCCTCCCTTCTCTGCAGCCTAACCTTAGCTGTCCCCTCTCTGCAGCCTGATCCTAACCAGCCACTACCCACAGCCTTAACCTTAACAATACCCTTTCTGCAGCCTAACATTAAGCATCCCCTTCCCGTAGCCTAACATTAGCCATCCCCTCTCCACAGCCTAACCCTAAATATCACCTTCTAGCTGCCTAACCTTAACAGCATTGGGAACGTGCATCTTATCGAAATAGGAACAGTTTGATATTGTATCCATTCCCCTATACAAATATTTTTTATTAGAAAACTGTCGCCATTGATACGTCTGTGATTAAGCGGTCGGCTCGATCAGTGTCGAAATAGAGATTGCCCCAGTAGCAACTAATGGATGGTGATTGCTGAAACAACTGGATTGATTGATTGTTTGATCAATGATTGATTGCAACACAGATTTTCTGAGGCTGCCAATGGTGATAATGGATAGCTGGAAGACCAACGGTCAGGCCTGCTTTCTAAGCAACACTGCCCCCTGCCTGTGACACCCGAGTGCTGCTTACAGTTACTCTGGCCAGGGAATCTCCATGACTTACCATTGAGTCTGATCCAGACCTACGCTCATGAAATGCTCTTGTGCATAGCGTATTTACGCCGGCGTCCCTACGATGCACTCCCCTAGGAACTCCCCTTGTTCGTACTTAGTTTTGCCATCTTACACCCAGCAAATCCTACCTTAACTTTTCTGAGCGTAACGCGGGCATCCGTAAGCTCCTTGCTTAGTTACGACGCTTAGCACGCCCATACTGTACGATTTAAATGCCTCTCCCTCCACCCTCGGTGCGTATTTACGGATTTCGTATGGCAGGCACGCCCCCTCGAGCGTTGTTACGAGGCTGGTACGCTCAAGGCCCATACACTCAGAATTTCATTGCGTAACATCTGCCTCATGCGCAGTAAGTAGAAATAGCCATTTTTACGCTCACGCAAAGAGTAAAAACACAGCCGAGCGTAAGTCTGGATCAGGCCCATTATATCTACTGAGCTTGAATGACTCAATTTCTTTGCTTTCAAAACTTGAGGATTTTGTAGGGTAGGTGAGAGAGTTTATAAATATTGAATAAGAAATGTTATTGGCCATTGGCAGGAACATGAGGAGAACTCTCTTCAGTCCTTGAACAAACCTGTATTATTCCTGTGCGGGAAAGGACTTTGGAGGAAGTATTTTTAAGGGAAAGTAGAAGATAACAAATTGGTTCATTTCCTTGCCACAGTCACTGAGAACAGCTGGTTACTGGTAGAGTCATAGCAGATCTGTGTCATATCCAGTGCTTTTTGCACAGGAACAGTGTTCTGGCACCTTTTTCTAGCGTCACAGCAGGGGTGCGAGGGTTAAATATAGAATGATGCTGATGTGACCCCAAGGTCACGTCAGCGTCACTCAGAATGCAGAGAGCGCGCCGCCGTGGAGGTGAGACTGTGAGACCGAGGTGAAACCAAGGAGAGGCTATTCTCTCAGGGTAAGTGGATTGGGCTGAAAGGTTATGGGAGGCTGCATTAGGGATGAACATTTATGGGTGTGGGTCCCTATTTCGATAGGGCTGTTTCCTCCCATCCAGTTTCGAACTGGCTGGGATTTCGATTTCATATGTCTCGATGAGGCATAGCAATTGATCCATGTAGCACCGAACTTTCAGTGCTCCGAAAGGTATGGGAAAAAAGTACCCCAACCATTCCCCTAATTCTAACCCTAACCCTTCCCTCTCATTACTCTAACCTTTCCTTCCCCCGCAGCCTAACCCTAACCCACTATCTCCCACAGCCTGACCCTACCCCTCCCTTCCCCCTGATCCTAACCCTCCCTTCCCCGCACCCTGGAGAGGTTACTCACCTTTCCCTGTGGTCCTGCAGAAGCTGCGGCGGTGGGATATCGGCGGTGGCAGTGTTTCCAAATCAGAATGGGTGAAGTATGCCGATCGGGTAACGGGATATAGTTGCTTCTGCGATGACTCATTTCCGACACGACACCAATAGATACCTGTTTAAAAAATATTTCCTTCCCAGAAGGGGCACAATGTTGAATGTTCTTATTTTGAAAAGTGACCTATTCTGCTTAAGGTTAGGCTGAAGGAGAGGGAAGTTTAGGGTTAGGCCATAGAGAAGGGAGGGTTAAGATTAGGTTGTGGGAAAGGGAAGGTTAGGGTTAGGCTGTGGAGAAGGGACAGTTAAGGTTAGTTAATGGGGATTAAGGCGCGGCTTATGCAAATCGCATCTTTAAGCCCCGCCCCTTGACTATCAATTACACCTTTCATAGGGATGGGAGTGGGGCTAGATAAAGCAATTTGGATCTTCAAGTCCCTCCGTGTCCCTAGCAACTCTATGAATCTAGTGTTGCCAGGCAGGGGGGCAGGACTTGAGGCCTTGGAAACCACAAGCCTCAAGTTCCTTGCAGGAGATTTGCTGGCTCTGCCAGGATACCAGGAGAACTGCCTGAATTTCGGGATTCTCCTGGACATTCCGGGACAGTTGGCAGCTATGGGTCAGGATAAAAAAAAAACTTTGCTGTCACTGTTAGAACAGGGTTGCTGACTATTGAAAGCTTCCCTCCTGGAGAACCCGGAGGGAAGCCATAGATTACTGTGAGGGGGCAGGGCTTAATGATGCGATTTATGCAAATCACATCATTAAGTCCCACCCCTGTCAATCACCCATGTGATCTCAGGTGTTAAAGGGGTGGGCGGGACTTGATGACATCCCTAGTAACTCTAGAGATTACATGAGGGATTGTTTGGGTGTCGGGGTATGCAGGAGATTTGCCGGCTCTCCGGGGATACCGGGAGAACAGCCCAAATTTCAGGAGTCTCCCGGAGAGTCGGCATCCCTGTGTTAAAGTCTTCGTAGAGACGGCAGTCACAGGAATAGTGTGGTCTGTCTGCAAACTGGCAAAACTGACGTCAGTTATCGCTGTAGTGTAACAACAGAGGGTGCAGGGAAGAGGCCGCTTCGGGAACCTCCCACCTCAAGGCACCATAGTAGCACCTTCTGTGTTTATGCCACTGCCTGTTATGCTACTGACAGCAATGGTAACTCTCGAAATTTTTAAAAACTCCTGTAAGAGAAGATGATTGAGTATTTGGTTGCTATGGGCAACAGCAGTTTTTTTTCTTCAGTGCACCAGTTTACATAGCTGTCTCCCTGTGGTAACACAGTGTATCCAGACTGCAGCCGTCACGGAGCTATTTTCATCCCTCAGTCAAACATGAACTCATCGGGATCAGTCGGACAAAGTTGAAAGACATTTCCCAGGATGCAATGCTCACACTCATTTCAATCAAGCGCCTTTCGCCGTCATGAATCATTCACAGTACTGAGGATGTTTACAGGAAGCTGCGGCTGAGGAGAGTTATTTAATGTACACATTTTAATCAAATAAGTCAGGGTTTAGTGTTCTGTGGACAGCTACTCTATTAAACTGCCAAGTCTGTGCAAGAGAAGATCTAATCTGCCGTGGAAGGAAATGCTGAAGAATCACAAAAACTCTCCAAAATCCAGGGCAGTAATAAAATGACTGACAAGACGGCAATTGTCTAGAGCCGCGGGGCGAGGATGTACCAGAATAATATTATATATAATATGCAGGAAGATTGGCTGTGCAGGGTCAGACCCTCTAAACATAACCCATTCCACCAGGTACACAATACTCCGCTCCTGAGCTTCCAACTGTCACTCACCTGGATTTCATTGACTGATGTTTGAAAAACATTTTTTCTCTTCAGCACAGGTGGTTACCATAGTAACGGATTGTTGGAAGCTAAGGAGCGGAGTATTCAATTATTCTTGTGGAATGGGTCACATTGCAGGGTCTGTGCTACAAAGGACTTTCTGGACAGAGGCGCTCTTTGTCTCCATTGCTCGGCTGCCATATTGCAGTTCTTCACGTTCCTCACTGAATACTCTCTACAGGAGCCATGAAAGACTCCTTAAATCTCCTCTCACAGATTTAGGCTTGAGGCCAGTCATTTAATGGAAATCATTGCCCCAGGCCACGAGTGATGACATCAAGTCCCGCCCCATCCTCAGTAAGCCTATGAATGGTAACTTTGATTAGGCAGGGGACGGCCTTTGGGTATGAGTTGCATATATCACCCTCCCTAGGCCACGCCCCCAAGGTGCCATCTCTTATTCCTGAAGAGGAGAAATAAGACCCTAAAATATGGCTCTGACCCCACCCAATCTGTCCAGGCCCTTCCCCTAAATACTGATTTTGGACATAAATCCACCTACTCTAGACTAAGCTCTGCCCCTTCTGTAATTTACCTCCTGTCACTCCCCTCTGTCACTCCCATCACCTCCTGTCACTCCCCCTGTCACACCCATCACTCCCCTCTCACTCCGCTCAGTCACTCCCATCTGTCACTTTCCCCTGTCACTCCCATCTGTCACTTTCCCCCTGTCACTCCCCTTTGTCACTCCCATCTGTCACCCCCCCCCCACA
>WWET01002440.1:139867-150676 GCA_011038615.1 Limnodynastes dumerilii
TCTTCCGTGAGACTTCCGGATCTCCGTGTGATAATGATCTGCATTCCCTCCGATAGTTTTAGAAACTTTTGACTCCACGAATAATGTCCAGAATCAATAAACCCTTTACAAAAAAGATTACGGATCTTACAATTTATAACAGACTTTTATTGATTTATTTCCTGCTTGTACAAAGCACCAAGAGGAGAAATATACAGCTGGATAAAGGGATCTATATCATGCTCTACATAAATAGCTAATTAACCAATATATCAGAGGTTTACACTAAAAGCATCTATTTATATGATAAGAGGAGAAAGCACGGCCATAAATTCCATCTGTGCATCTTCATTCAGGTAGGCAGACGTCCTTAGCGTGCCCGGAGATTTGCAGTAAATACGAATCAGATGCCAATGAACGGGCTTCCTTCCATCACACGTTACCATCCCTCAGAGAAGAGTTATAGGAATGCAGCAGTCTCTAAGTTATTGGTAAGCCGCTGGCCAGTATGTCTATAACCATATATAACACTGTCTCTTCCCCTGAGCTCACGCCTCACTATGAGATGTATGCGTTCAACAGGAATGACATCTTTATTGGATCAGTCCTAGATGAGAGAGAGAGAGAGAGAAGGAGAGAGAGAGAGAGAGAGAGAGAGAGAGAGAGAAGCAGAGAGAGAGAGAGAGAGAGAAGCAGAGAGCGAGAGAGAGAGAGAAGCAGAGAGCGAGAGAGAGAGAGAAGCAGAGAGCGAGAGAGAGAGAGAAGCAGAGAGCGAGAGAGAGAGAGAAGCAGAGAGCGAGAGAGAGAGAGAAGCAGAGAGCGAGAGAGAGAGAGAAGCAGAGAGCGAGAGAGAGAGAGAAGCAGAGAGCGATATGTAGATGGATAGATATGAGATGCACATGTGGAATTTAGGATAGCAATATAGGAGATTCACATTAAGATGCAGTTGCCGGACCGGCTGAACCTATTCCGACAATAATACAGCCATTAGGGTTAGGCTGAGGGACCTAGAGGGTTAGGGTTAAGCTGTGGATCATGAAGGTTTGGGGTTAGGCTTTAAGACATGGAGGGTTAGGGTTAGGCTGTGGGACATGGAGGGTTAGGGTTAGGCTGCAGGACATGGAGGGTTAGGGTTATGCTGTGTCACATGGAGGGTTAGGATTTGAGACATGGAATGTTAGGGCTCAAGAAGGGGAAGGTTAAGGTTAGGGCTAGGAAAGGATTAAGATCATTGGGCCTGATCCAGAACAACGCTTCTGAGTGAATTTACGCGTGGCGGAGAAGTAAAATCTCCTTTTCGTATGTTCTGCGCATGCGCACCATAGAAAATACGCCAGTTAGGGTTAGGCTGTGGCATATGGAGGGTTAGGGTTAGGATTTGAGACATGGAATGTTAGGGCTCAAGAAGGGGAAGGTTAAGGTTAGGGCTAGGAAAGGGTTAAGATCATTGGGCCTGATCCAGAACAACGCTTCTGAGTGAATTTACGCGTGGCGGAGAAGTAAAATCTCCTTTTCGTATGTTCTGCGCATGCGCACCATAGAAAATACGCACAGTAACGTAGCGTAATTGTGAACGTATGGGCCATTCACGTATGTGTCACGTAAATACTTACGTGTGGGCGTGCCACTTTTACGTTAGCCTAAAATACGTCTGAAATACGCTATGTAGGCGGGGGTTGTATTTAAAGTGTACAGTATGGGCGTGCTTAGCTGCGTAAATACGTGTTGGCCATACGTACGTGTGCGGATAACTGCGGTTACGTTGGCAAAAGTTAAGGTAGGGTTTGAAAAGCGTAAAGTTAAGGTAGGGTTTGGAAAGCGGATCTTGACAAAATACGTACGTTCAAGGGGTGTGCCGAGGGGCGTGTAACGAATTTACGCGCACGAAAATACGCTATGCGAATAAACGTACGGCAAACGTAGTTCTGGATCTACCCCATTGTGAGGCAAAAACACTTAACTGATGGCCGAGAAATCTTTGTGACTCCAGTTGTCGCCTCACCGCCGCTTTCCAAAATGGAGACTGCTGACAATTGCCGCTGTTCGCCATTTAGCTGTAACCAGACCATCCTACTGGCAAACTACATCCCTTTGCTTCCGCTGCGAAGACGCTACGATCCTAGCAGAAACGGTCTTCTCTATCGTGTCCGTGGCAGTATAGGTTGGGTGATATATCAGGTGTTTCGTGCAAAGTATCTAAAATCATTGCTAGAACAAATCGTATCATCCATTTAATAGTATTTTAATAGTACAAATCGCACATAACTTAATATCTTATGTACATGTGTTTCTTTATGTATCACAATGATCAGCGATGAATAATGGAATCGACAGTTTTGCAAAACACAACGGGCAAAATATCATATTGAGAAAGCAGAAAGCAAATAAATTCTGCCGGGTGTTAAGGAAAATCCAAAGTAGAACAATGTTTCATGAGGCACAGAAAGGCTTTAAAACGACTCCATAGATCAGGGAGAGGAAATGAGAGAGAATAGAGAACAAGCATTGATGCCTCTGTGTTTGTGATTTAATGTTCTGAATTTACACTGTGGTTTTGTAGAAATCCTTTCAGCTGTTCTCCCACACAGATATATATTTATTTATGTATTCTTATCTGGGTGCTTGTCAGATGAATTAAACATACAGTTCTGTAAGAGAGAACAATTTATTGCCGCCTGAAGAAAGCCAAAAAAGATCAACTTAGAAACTCATCTCTCAAAACTTTCATGGCTGCTGCACCAGGTGGTGAGAGCAGGAGACGCATTAAAGGGATTCTGCAGCAGCCACGATCCATCTGTGGCCATAGGGGGAGGTCCAGCAAACTTTTTTGCCAGGCACAGCGCAGAGTTTACTGTAGTTATTCCAGCCAAAGCCTCTTCAACAGATCTGTATTAGTTGATGAGAGATGCACCTGTTTCTTTATCACTTGTGTGTGTAATCATCATTCATCATTCTCACTCTACCGCAGGGTTGCCGACATCTAACAGCTTCCCTCCGGTAGATCTCGGAGGTAAGCCATAGATGCATGCAGAGGCGGGGCTTAATGAGGCAAATTGCGTCATCAAGTCCCTCCCTGTCCCTAGCAACACTAGTAAATTAGTGTTGCCAGGCAGGGGAGGGCAGGACTTGAGGCCAAGTCCCTTGCGGGAGATTTGCAGGCTCTCCCGAGATGCTGCCCATAACAACCAATCAGATTCTAGCTCTCATTTTCCTATTACATACTAGAGAAATGCAGCTAGAATCTGATTGGTTGCTATGGGTGCTCCATGTATGAGTGTATGTATAGCGCTGTAGTGCTCAGCACTTATACATGGAATGCCAAGCGCAATTTTAAGTGGTCAGCCTCTGACAACTGCTATGAGGCCTCCTTGCTATCGAGTCCGAGTCTGTCACCTTCCGCCCTCGCTAAAATGAGACGTGGAATGTAGGCAGCAGCCACTCACAGACTCAGGGTTAGACTTACTAAGCTGCGAGTTTGGAAAAGTGGAGATGTTGCCCATAGCAACCAATCAGATTCCTGCTCTCACTATCCTATTACATTCTAGAAAATGTCAGCTAGAATCTGATTGGTTGCTGTGAGTAACATCTCCACTTTTCCAAACCCGCAGCTTAGTAAATCTGGCCCCAAAATACATATGTCCGTGCATAGGGAGTACACTGTAACGCCATCTGAAAATGGAGGTTCTGATTATTGTTCCGCTGGAATGTAAATGTCAGAAAATAATAGCGAACAATATATGACATTTTTTATAAAAACATCCCAAAAAAAGATATTTTCCTTACTGTGTGTAATCCTTTCTAACATCTGCGTTCTGTATCGTATGCACCTATTGACTAAGTCCCTGCAACCCTTCCTTCCTTTAAACGCCCCTCAGAACGCTGAAGCTGAACTCACGCAATCACGCAGAATCATCCCGTCAGCTGACCTGCGCTCACCCCCTGCATCACCCTCATTGACCGCTTTGGCACAGAAACTCCTCCTTTTGCATGAAACTCCACCCACTTCTACATAAATCCCACCCATCATGGGCTGAGATTTTTTCTGCTTATATTCTGACATCTGGGAGTTGTTCTCATGTCAATATATGGTTGTAAAACATCTCTAAATCCCCATCACAAATCAGCACACTATACAACGACTTATATTTTCCTTTTGCATCTATGACAGGTAAAGAATTCCACAGACAACCACCGTCTAATCCCTTAATATACAGCTGCAAAATTATAGTCTCGGGTCTCAAACACATGGAGCTGACAAACAAGTTCATTTGTTGTGGAGAAGAACGGATTTTTATAGCTAATCATCCTGACAGTGTGATGCTATGATATGTGTATGTCAGTCTACGTTACGGGATCAGGGACATAAAGCAATACCGGATGTACAGATAGGACATTGATCAATGCTTTTGTTGTTATTGATTTAGCAGAAAAATATTTAGAGGAAACAGATTCTGCAGTAAGTTCTGGGTTCCCCTGATCCCCTAAATGCTTCTCCATTCTGCACAAGACGATTGATTCCTTTGACTACTTTTTGACAGAGGGTCTTGGAATTATAATGTCAGGGTTGCCGACTCTCCCGGAATATCCGGGAGACTCCTGAAAATGAAATTCCTCCAGATCTCCCCCGCATATATAGCTTCCCTTTTTGATCTCCTGGAGGGAATCTATTAAAAGTCGGCAACCCTGTATAATGCAGGGTTGCCGACTTTTTAAGGCTTCCCTCCCGAAGATCCCGGAAGGAAGCCATTGATGCCTACAAGGGGTGGGGCTTAATGATGTGGTTTATGCAAATGATGTCATTAAGCCCCACCCCCTCTCAATCATTATTGTGATCGCTAGTGTTCCAGGGGGTGGAGGGGCTCGATGACATCATCAAGCCCCGCCCATCCCTAGTAACTCTAGGGATTACAACAGAGTTTATTAGTGGGTCGGGAGATTTGCCGGCTCTCCCGAGATACCGGGACAACTGCCCAAATTTCCAGTCTCCTGGATATACCGGGAGAGTCGGCAACCCTGGTTTAATGTCATCTATAGGCCTGTTCAAGAGGTGCAGCGAATGTACTGTACATCTAAGCACACAATATGGGCAGACAGTGAGCGATCCAAAGTGGCCCAGAACAGTATCTCTGGATGTCTATACAAGTCTGGCACACAGTGTACATACCCGGCAACATTTTTTTATAGAAAATCGGTACACCTGGGGGGGCGTGTCTGTGAAGGGGGCGTGACTTGTCCTGTGCGGGCCCGTGATGGCAGGAGAAGGAGTCCTGCATCGTCATGGAAACTATAGTTTCCACTGGCGATGCAGGGTTTTTTAAATATGAGAAATGTCATTTTGGAGTGAATTTTCTGTTGAAAACTGCCCCTATCACTCCAAAATGAACTCTATAAATAGAGCCCAATATTTGACATTTTTTATAAAAACATTCAAAAAAAAGATATTTTCCTTACTGTGTGTAATCCTTTCTAACATCTGCGTTCTGTATCGGATGCACCTATTGACTACGTCCCTGCAACCCTTCCTTCCTTCAAACGCCCCTCAGAACGCTGAAGCTGAGTTCACGCAATCACGCAGCATCATCCCATCAGCTGACCTGCGCTCACCCCCTGCATCACCCTCATTGACCGCTTTGGCACAGAAACTCCTCCTTTTGCATGAAACTCCACCCATTTCTTCATAAATCCCACCCATCATGGGCTGAGATTTTTTCTGCTTATATTCTGACATCTGGGAGTTGTTCTCATGTCAATATATGGTTGTAAAACCTCTCTAAATCCCCATCACAAATCAGCACACTATACAACGACTTATATTTTCCTTTTGCATCTATGACAGGTAAAGAATTCCACAGACAACCACCGTCTAATCCCTAAATATACAGCTGCAAAATTATAGTCTCGGGTCTCAAACACATGGAGCTGAAAAACAAGTTCATTTGTTGTGGAGAAGAACGGATTTTATAGCTAATCATCCTGACAGTGTGATGCTATGATATGTGTATGTCAGTCTACGTTACGGGATCAGGGACATAAAGCAATACCGGATGTACAGATAGGACATTGATCAATGCTTTTGTTGTTATTGATTTAGCAGAAAAATATTTAGAGGAAACAGATTCTGCAGTAAGTTCTGGGTTCCCCTGATCCCCTAAATGCTTCTCCATTCTGCACAAGACGATTGATTCCTTTGACTACTTTTTGACAGAGGGTCTTGGAATTATAATGTCAGGGTTGCCGACTCTCCCGGAATATCCGGGAGACTCCTGAAAATGAAATTCGTCCAGATCTCCCCCGCATATATAGCTTCCCTTTTTGATCTCCTGGAGGGAATCTATTAAAAGTCGGCAACCCTGTATAATGCAGGGTTGCCGACTTTTTAAGGCTTCCCTCCCGAAGATCCCGGAAGGAAGCCATTGATGCCTACAAGGGGTGGGGCTTAATGATGTGGTTTATGCAAATGATGTCATTAAGCCCCACCCCCTCTCAATCATTATTGTGATCTCTAGTGTTCCAGGGGGTGGAGGGGCTCGATGACATCATCAAGTCCCGCCCATCCCTAGTAACTCTAGGGATTACAACAGAGTTTATTAGTGGGTCGGGAGATTTGCCGGCTCTCCCGAGATACCGGGACAACTGCCCAAATTTCCAGTCTCCTGGATATACCGGGAGAGTCGGCAACCCTGGTTTAATGTCATCTATAGGCCTGTTCAAGAGGTGCAGCGAATGTACTGTACATCTAAGCACACAATATGGGCAGACAGTGAGCGATCCAAAGTGGCCCAGAACAGTATCTCTGGATGTCTATACAAGTCTGGCACACAGTGTACATACCCGGCAACATTTTTTTATAGAAAATCGGTACACCTGGGGGGGCGTGTCTGTGAAGGGGGCGTGACTTGTCCTGTGAAGGTGCATGGCTTCAATCTGCTCTCATTGGGGTAGATCCAGAGCTACGTACGCAAGTGATTTTACGCTAGCCGCTAGCGTAAAAGTGCCCATTAGTATTTACTGCGCATGTCACGCAACATAACTCAGAGCGTATGGGCCAGTCACGTATCACCCCTCCGGGATTACTCCAGACAGTATGGTAATTGAGACCGTCGTCCGTCGTCTTGAGGGGTCCCATTCCCAGACTATACACTGTCCAAAAATAATACTATTTCCACGCCGCTGAAAATGAATTTAACAGTAGAAAAAGTGTTATTCCTGGACATTATATTGATTCACATACACAGTGTTCGAACCCCTGCGTCCAGGCACTGTGTATGTGTTGCTATGGCAATGCAGCTCTTTGATCAGCGTGATGCTGACGTGGTCACTTCAGAGTCATTTTGAAATCAGAGGTGCCGCTGCGTACAGAGGGGAAAGAAGAAGAGGAGAGGAGAAGACATCAAAGCAGCTAAGAGAATAACTAAAAGCTTATTGGGGGAATGTGAAGAGCTATTGTTAGTCAGAGAAAAGGGTTAAAGTGAAAAGAATGTAGTATGTGAGGGGGGAGGTAATGTGTGGTTATAATATGTGAGGGGGAGGGGCTAATGTGTGGTTATAGTATGTGAGGTGGAGGGGGTAATGTGGGGTTATAGTATGTGAGGGGAGAGGGGCTAATGTGTGGTTATATTATGTGAGGGGGGGAGGTAATGTGTGGTTATAGTATGTGAGGGGAGAGGGGCTAATGTGTGGTTATAGTATGTGAGGTGGAGGGGGTAATGTGTTGTTATAGTATGTGAGGGGAGAGGGGCTAATGTGTGGTTATATTATGTGAGGGGGGGAGGTAATGTGTGGTTATAGTATGTGAGGGGAGAGGGGCTAATGTGTGGTTATATTATGTGAGGGGGGGAGGTAATGTGTGGTTATAGTATGTGAGGGGAGAGGGGCTAATGTGTGGTTATATTATGTGAGGGGGGGAGGTAATGTGTGGTTATAGTATGTGAGGGGAGAGGGGCTAATGTGTGGTTATAGTATGTGAGGTGGAGGGGGTAATGTGTTGTTATAGTATGTGAGGGGAGAGGGGCTAATGTGTGGTTATATTATGTGAGGGGGGGAGGTAATGTGTGGTTATAGTATGTGAGGGGAGAGGGGCTAATGTGTGGTTATATTATGTGAGGGGGGGAGGTAATGTGTGGTTATAGTATGTGAGGGGAGAGGGGCTAATGTGTGGTTATATTATGTGAGGGGGGGAGGTAATGTGTGGTTATAGTATGTGAGGGGAGAGGGGCTAATGTGTGGTTATAGTATGTGAGGTGGAGGGGGTAATGTGTTGTTATAGTATGTGAGGGGAGAGGGGCTAATGTGTGGTTATATTATGTGAGGGGGGGAGGTAATGTGTGGTTATAGTATGTGAGGGGAGAGGGGCTAATGTGTGGTTATATTATGTGAGGGGGGGAGGTAATGTGTGGTTATAGTATGTGAGGGGAGAGGGGCTAATGTGTGGTTATATTATGTGAGGGGGGGAGGTAATGTGTGGTTATAGTATGTGAGGGGAGAGGGGCTAATGTGTGGTTATAGTATGTGAGGTGGAGGGGGTAATGTGTTGTTATAGTATGTGAGGGGAGAGGGGCTAATGTGTGGTTATATTATGTGAGGGGGGGAGGTAATGTGTGGTTATAGTATGTGAGGGGAGAGGGGCTAATGTGTGGTTATATTATGTGAGGGGGGGAGGTAATGTGTGGTTATAGTATGTGAGGGGAGAGGGGCTAATGTGTGGTTATATTATGTGAGGGGGGGAGGTAATGTGTGGTTAAGTGGGAGAGGGGGTAATGTGTGGTTGTAGTATGTGAAGGGAAGGGGGTAATGCGTGGTTGATTTTGTGAGGGGGAGGGGGTAATGTGTGGTTGTAGTATGTGATAAGGGGGAGGGAAATGTATGGCTGTACTATGTGGGTAGAGGAGAGGGGGTAACATCTGGTTGCAGTATGTGAGGGAGAGAGGGGGTAATGTATGGTTTTAGTATGTGAAGGGGAGAGGGTAATGTGTGGTTTTAGTATGTGGTAAAGGTGGGAGAGGGGATGTATGGCTGTACTATGTAGGCAGAGGGGAGGAGGGTAATTTATGGTTGTAGTATGTGGTAAGGGGGAAGGGGAATGTATGGCTGTACTATGTGGGCAGAGGGGAGGGGGTAACGTCTGGTTGCTGTATGTGAGGGAGAGAGGGGGTAATGCGTGGTTGTAGTATGTGAGGGGGCATATATGTACTGTAAATGTATATGTATATATATGTTAAAGATAGAAAAAAAAAACCCCAGTTATTCTGGTGGGGGTGGTGGTGGTGGGGGGGTGTATTTGTCTGGGAATTTCTTGGTGGTAACCCTATTGGAAATGGTGGTTATGATTAGAGCAGGGGTGGGGATCCTTTGATCTGAAGGCATTAAAAGCCCCCTCTAAATCATTTGGTCTGGCCCTTCACAGGCGGGTCTTGAATGGGGGTGTGGCTTGGCTCTCTAGAGCTCCGGTGCACAAAGCCGCAACATCCCTTTTTTCTACTAATTCTCAAAGGTGAGGGATGGCATCACGCGGCCGGATCACCCTCTGCTCCTGGGCTCCATATTCCTGGATCCTGATCGAGAGACTCTCATTAGGGAGCAGCCTGCATGTGGTAATAGCCGGCCACCGCCGCCATATTCTTCTAAAGCTCATATTAGCGATGAGGTCATTACAAAGCGCTACGTAATCTGTGGGCGCTATATAAAAACCTGTTCATAAATAATAATAAATAAATAAATAAATAATAAAATAAATTAAATTTTTGACCAATTATAGCGGGTTCATTTTTAGGTTGATCATTTTGTATGGCCCATAAAGGGAAGAATTAAGGTTAAGCAGCTGTGAGGAGAAGGTTAAGGTTAGGCTGCAGTGAGGGGGAGGATTAGCGTTAGGCTGTGGTAAGGGAATGGTTAAGTTAAGACTGCATTAAGGGGAAAGATAGAGTTATGTTGTGGTAACGGAAGGATTAAGGTTAGGCTGCAGTGAAGGGAGGGCTAGGGTTAGGCTGCGATAAGGCGATGGTTAAGGTAAGGCTGTAATAAGGGATGCATAGAGTTAGTTGCAGTAACGGAAGGATTAAGGTTTGGCTGCAGTGAGGGGAAGGTAAGGGTTAGGTTGAGGTGTGGGAAATGTTAGGGTTAGGGTTAGGTTGAGGTGTGGGAAATGTTAGGGTAAGGATTAGGTTGAGGTGTGGGAAATGTTAGGGTTAGGTTAAGGTGTGGGAAATGTTAGGGTTAGGGTTAGGTTGAGGTGTGGAAAATGTTAGGGTTAGGGTTAGGTTGAGGTGTGGGAAATGTTAGGGTTAGGTTGAGGTGTGGGAAATGTTAGGGTAAGGGTTAAGTTGAGGTGTGGGAAATGTTGGGGTTAGGGTTAGGTTGAGGTGTGGGAAATGTTAGGGTTAGGGTTAGGTTGAGGTGTGGGAAATGTTAGGGTTAGGGTTAGGTTGAGGTGTGGGAAATGTTAGGGTTAGGTTAAGGTGTGGGAAATGTTAGGGTTAGGTTAAGGTGTGGGAAATGTTAGGGTTAGGTTGAGGTGTGGGAAATGTTAGGGTTAGGTTGAGGTATGGGAAATGTTAGGGTTAGGTTGAGGTATGGGAAATGTTAGGGTTAGGTTGAGGTATGGGAAATGTTAGGGTTAGGTTGAGGTATGGGAAATGTTAGGGTTAGGTTGAGGTATGGGAAATGTTAGGGTTAGGTTGAGGTATGGGAAATGTTAGGGTTAGGTTGAGGTATGGGAAATGTTAGGGTTAGGTTGAGGTATGGGAAATGTTAGGGTTAGGTTGAGGTGTGGGAAATGTTAGGGTTAGGTTGAGGTGTGGGAAATGTTAGGGTTAGGGTTAGGTTGAGGGGTGG
>WWET01002440.1:164642-182647 GCA_011038615.1 Limnodynastes dumerilii
ACTAGCGACGGCGGCCGTAGCTCTGGATCAGGCCCTATCACACTATAAAAAGAGCATCTTAATGACTACCACTCAATACAGACAGCATCCTAGTGATCATCACACATTGCAGAAAGCAATCCTAGAGACTGGTTGCAGTCCCTAATCCGATGGGCTGCCTTTAGAAATAGAGACAGCCGAAAAGTTCCTTTTCGACTGTATCTATTTCGAATAGGAAGCCATTTTAGGCACCCGCCGCAGACCTGACACTGACAGCTCCGGAGAGGTGAGTAGCCTTTTAGTGTTAGGGGGGTGGTTAGGGTTAGGCTCTTAGGAAGGGAGATTTAGGGTTAGGGCCATAGGCGGGAGGGGGGTCTTAGGGTTAGGCTATAGAAAAGGGAGGGTTAGGGTCAGGCTGTGGGGAAGGGAGGGTTAGGTTTAGGCTGTGGGGAAGGGAGGGTTAGGTCAGGCTGCGGGGGAAGGGAGGGTTAGGGTCAGGCTGTGGGGAAGGGAGGGTTAGGGTAATGGAAGGGGAGGGTTAGGGTCAGAATTAGGGGAAGGGTTGGGGTAGTTTTTAGCCTTACCTCTTGGAGCACCGTGTTCAGTACTCCGGGGATCGATTCCTATGCCTCATCAAGGCATAAGCAATCGATAGCCCGGGCAGTTCAAAACCGTTCTTAGCTGGGACCCACACTTCTAGAGTGTTTTATGCAGAGAACATCTTAATGGCCGCCGCATTCTTTCTGCCTCCTTTTGCTTTACTGTATAAACTGCATCGTTTGCACCAAAATGAATTGAAGCAATCTCACTGCAATTGCCCTTTGCACATATTTGTTTTTGTAACAACTACTAACAACATCTGTGAAAGCCAAATTGTCCCTTATGCACCCTGACCAAATATTGTAAGATATAGACCATGATTTCTAAATATATACTCATCATAAATGTTATCTCTCTGCATTGAATAAAAGGGCCATAATGTCACTCTCTTATGTGATATAATGTTCTAGAGATGAAAGTTGCTTTCACCAATTGTCTTGTAATTAAAATTATTGCTAAATATCAGTTTCTTGGCTCAGTTTATTTTATTTCTGTGTATTTGTTTGGCGTACCTCAGTAGCGGCTCATTACTTTTTGTAGCTGTTATAAAAGGAAAATGCAAATTAAAGAATATAACAAATACTGAGAAAATCATTCTATTTTGGAACCATTTAAAGCAACAAAAAGTAAAATCTGTCCCTCTTTATTACATAGACCCCAAGGTCATTATCTCGCTTTGAAAATCTCTCTGGAGGACAAACGCGTCACAACATCAGCCTCAGAGAAGGGGTCTGAGTCAGACTTTAGTGTATTCCTGTGTGGAGATGGGTCTAAGCTCAATATCTGAACTCCTGCAGGATTCATAGGCGGACACAATGCAATAACAACTGCTTTAGAAGAATAGATTATAATCTGCTCGATCCAATCATAAACATTAGATATGCAACCGTCAACATAACTCTTTTGTGCACACATCTCTGGCACCAGGGTGTACCCCAAATAAATTATCCGGGTGCCACTCTCCTGAAGAATTTGGAAATATTCCAGCTAAGGGGGGTTTGGGAACTTAAAGTGGTCCTAAGAAATTTTTTTGCAAGAGGTCCGATGTGGGCGAGATCACTATTGGCGGAGTCAAAAAAATTTGTAAACTGGATTAGTATAGAATAAAGAAATATATAATGAAAGCAGGGCAAAATACATGATATGGGGGCAGGGATATGTATCGTCAATTAAGTGTTATGTAAAAGAGTTACAAGCAAATACAACATCTACTGACTAATATTTCACAATCCAAGAGATTTATAGTGACCTCTATGCAATGCAGATATTCACTGCCACCCAATTGACCACCATCCAAAATATACAGCATCCTAGTTACCACCGTTCAATACATACAGCATTGTAGTGACCACCAACCAACACATAGAACATTCTAATGATCTCTGTTCTATACAGACCTCGTTTTAGCAACCACCACCCCTGACAGTCCACATTCTAGTCTTCTTTAAATAAAATGGAGCTACTGATTGGCCTCCAGAGGCCACCGGTCTACCGGGAACATTCCCTGTAAGTCCTATGGCCAATCCACCCCTAATTCCAGCCCAATTCCCAGACACAACACAACTGGCAACAGCTTCAAACCATGGCTGGTTCCTGTGCATCCGTTGTGACCTTTGCAAATTAACCAGATTTATTAACGCAAAGCAAAATCACCAGGAGTGTCCGGGTGGGTCATCGAAATCAAAGAAGAAGCCAGTTTCCCCAAGTCCCACTTATATGGTCTTAGAATTCTATCCCCTCCCACCTCCTCCCTTTCTATTGGCTGCCACCCTACACTAAAAATCTCCTGCTCTTCACTGGTTAACAAAATCTTTATTATTATTTGTCACGAGTTTGTATAAGTGCATTGCATAATGTCTCCGGTGCCGAAATCAAACTAGAGTTTTGGAATGACTCTATCAAGTAAGGATTTTAAGCAAGAGCCAATTCAAGTTTAGAAAATTGGGTTTATTAACGTTATAGTCATGGTAAACAATTAACACTCTTAAAATGTTGATACATAGGATTCTCTGCGGTTCCATAGTAGTCAGCTAACATACTTGGACTTCACTGGCCCTGATCCCGCTTATCCATTATGAAATTGTTCTGGTGGAACCGTTCTCCATGTTCATCGTTGAGAGTCCCAATATTAATTGAGAACAAATCCAGGCGTGGGTCCACATGTGACACCCTAAGATCTTATAAGATTGTTTGAGATTGTCCACCAGCTCTTTATAGTTGTCTGATTTATGGTTCTCTAAGAAGTTCTGGCAAATGCTCTTGACAGCCTCCAGCGCTGCATTTTCAGCAGAATTAATCGGACCATTTAAGCTCCCGTCGAGCATCAGTTCTCATATGAGGACTTATAAAGATCCCCTCTTTGAGCTTTGTATGACTGACCCTCGGGAATTTCTTTCTCAAGTGTGTAAAATGCAGGCCCACTTTGATCCAGTGTTTTGATAAAGTTATCTGAATGAACCAGCTCTATATAGAGCAGGGGGCAGATAGACTTTCTCAGTATCAACAAGTGGGTACTGACAATATTCTTCACTTCGGTGGTTAGTAACGTTCTCTTTGGCCACAGCTTTGCAACAAAATGGTTTTCTCCAATCATAAGCATGGTGCAGGGTTCACAGATTCTTTGGAGGCTGACACTAACTCAACACAACTACTTTATAGCCAACACGTGTGGACCAACCATGCAGGGTGCTAAAATCTGAAGATCAACCCAGCAGGTCGCAGCCCCTGGTGGCGACTCCCAGAATAGCAAGGAGGGTTTGGGAGTCTACATGACCACAGCAGACAAAACAGACAGGAGCAAGATAAATTGGACACAATAAAGAACACAAACAACAGACTGGACAGGGACACCAGTACCACACAGGGATCAGAGAGGACAGGTCCAGGACCTGAGGCAGACGAGAGCTGGACAAGACACAACAGACCTCTGAGAACCAGACAAGGATCGTGACCAGAAATACAGAGATATAGAAAAATGAAGGTCTTATAGACCTGAAGAGAGATAAGCAGCAGGACGGGGGTTGCTTAGCAACAATAGGGCAGGTATGTCTGGGGTACTCAGGCTGTGGAGTGAGGGGGATGGTTATAAGTCGAGCAAGGGGTTGATTGGTGTTGGGCTTGTTAAGGGGAGGGGGTTAGGAGAGGATATTTAAGATTAGAAGGGGATGGGGGTTGGTATTCTTTGAAGGAATTTTCCCTCCCTCCTATAGAGTTTAGGTTAAGTTTATTGTTAATCTGTGTATTTCTTTTCAGAGGGGGCATAGTGCGTGGTAGCAGTTGGGGTCAGCTACAACGTTCGGCGTGTTCGGGAACGGAAAATGGATAAGTCAACTCAGATCACAAGACAATCAAGGTTTTACGCTTGGGCATTAGCCTATCGGTTGGGCCCGGGTAGGCCATCCTCGTGTGCCGGGGTGTGCTTTCATTATCGGGTTGGCTGATCTAGTTGATTTATCCATATTGGAGGTTGAGGAGGACGATTGGTGCTTGTCATGTTATGCGATTTCACCCAGCTGACCTCAACTGCTGTCGGACCACCTTCAAGATCTATTAAAATGATATAGTCGAGAATTAAAAGAATTTGGCCACCAATTAATAAACTATGTCCCCTATTTTAAAGCCACTCAAGTCTCTGTGTCAGTTATTTCAAGAAGGTGTGTGTCTGCTGAATGTTGTGTGAGCAAGTCCTCATCCGTTTGCTGTTTAAGGTACCTGGAAAAGGGCAGGGATAGGGAGAGATACTGGGGGGCACAGTACAGAACTAACAGCACAAGAGCCAAACACTAAAGAGAGGTGAATAGAGACAGAGAGATCCCCTGCCAGGATAAGGAGAACTACAAGGGAACAGCGGGGGTTAAAGTCTTAGGACCAGATTCATACTTACATGTATGTGATCCATAGTTGCGGATATGCATGTATTTGCACCTACTTCTCCGGTCCCCTCCCCTGCCCCTGTTTTTAGGTGCCTATTGCCACTTTTACAAGTGCCATTGGCACCTTATGATATCGTGCATATTTTCCCTCTTAAGGAGGGAAAATATACACGGACAATCCCCAGCCCCTCCCCCCCACCCACTTTACCCAACTTCCCCCGAAGGGTGCCGCGACACGCCTCCTCTTACCTAATAAACTATGTGCGGTCTTTAAAGACCACACGCAGTTCATCTACGTGCCTAAGGGCTATGTAGATTGCGTAGTCACACTGACCAGCATGCCCAGTTTTAATCGGCCAATTGCTTCTTAGGTGTGAATCAGGGGCTTAGGGCCCAATTCCATTAACCGCAAAGACGGGAATATGTGCGAAGCGTGCTAATTCCCATCCATCATGGTAAGAAAAATGTGCAGATTTTAATGCGCTCCTCTATGAGGTGTGAGATAAAATCAGCGGTATAAACTCTTTCAAAAAGCACAGTGATCAGGAATTTAGGTTAACTGAATGGGGTCCATAGTAGCAAGAAGGCTTGTAATGGCAAGGAGCAACAAACAACACAGAAACATAGAAAGTGACGGCAGATAAGAGCCGCACAGCCCATCCAGTCTGCCCAGTTGTTTATTTAATACTATACCTACCCCAGACCCTATTTACCCTCAATATAGTTTAAGATTTAGGATGCAAAAGGAGAAAAAGTGTCCCAACAGACACAAAAGCGAGTCCACTTAGTTGCACAGCATCCAAACTCCTGCTAAACAATTACCAACACTACATATTAAATAAAAAGAAAAACATCCTTTATTATATCAAAATTTTTATCATTATTAAAAAAGAAGACAAAAACACCCTTTTAAGCGAAAATATTAAGATACATAACTCCCCAATATAAATATCTAAATATCAGGATGACATATAATATCAAAATATATTAACAGTAGGGGTAACAAATTGAAGAATACAGAGTGGTAGTATAGTATGACAAATTTTAAATATAATATTCATATCTCCGTCAGAATCGTTAGGGAAATAGCACAAGAAAAAAATGGTATAACAGCATGATATGAATAACATTAATGCCTTAAGTAATTAATCAACGTGATGATGAAAAAGGGAAAAAGTATAACCCTAAGCTAAGTGCGACGACTGACCCTTTAAACAGAACCCCTAACGATCTCACGATCGTACTTCACCCATACTTGGGCTAGTAAATGTCCCTACACTACTCTGCATCCAAAAGCATACCCAAACAGTAAAGAGGAGAGAAAAGGTCCCGGTGCACTCGGGAGATATGGCGGTCCTCGACACGCGTTTCGCTGGCTTTGTCAGGAGGGGTGTGTAAGATTTAGGATACCCTTATATTTATCCCAAGCATGTTTACACTGTTCTACTGTGTTACCTCTACCCCCTCAGATGGGAGGCTGTTCCACTTATCTATCACCCTTTTAGTGACGTCATTTTTCTGCACAAGAGACTATAGAGAGCAGCAACCTGGCTGGTGAGGGTTAGGCTATTGGGTATAACAATTGCTGGCAGTCTTCATTCAGCTGTGGGAAGATGGTCTGACCATTGTGCCAGCAAATCACACTCAGCGTAGCTGGCATCAAAGAACGGGTTCTGCAGGCAGATAAAGCGATCTTGATTTGTGTGTTTTGGTCATGTGTCATATTCATTTTAATCCAATTAGGACATGTTTTATTTTCCACTTTATTTAGGAATACTTTTTCTCATACTTCCTCCTCCTCGCGGCATATTTTAGGTCATGTTTTTAGGACAAAGATTCCACGCTGACAAACAGCTGAAAACTGCATCCTAAATGGATAATGATGCTCAGCGCACAGTCTGTCTCCAGCCATAAAGCATTCTCTTGGTCTCTGACAATAGATCTATATTGCTCTTGTACCTGGCTCCTCTCCCAGACCTTCCCTTACTATCTATGGGGCATTGACACGCTGCCATATCTCTGAAGTTACCCAGCACATCAGTCATCCGTCTGGTGGGAAAATGAAGGACTGTTAAAACATGGTATGTAAAACGTAGATCACATCCAGAGGGTTTTCTTGCTGGCTGTTGCCTCGGTTCTACATGTGCCAGATGGACCAGAACCAGCGGCTTTTCTACATGTTGTTTATTTACAAGTGCACTTCACCCTGCAAAAATTCAGCAGCAGATTCACCACAGTGTGTCCTTAGGAGACCCTGCTCCTTCCACTGTATAACTACCAGTCTGTGTCTTCCGGCTGCCTCCATTCCCCTCCTCACATCATATCACTGTCCCTGTCACATGTACCCTGTCCTCACTAACACATCACTCATCTCCTGATATACTCTGTGCTGCTGTGACCCTGCTTCCTCCACTATATAACACATCACTCATCTCCTGATATACTCTGTGCTGCTGTGACCCTGCTCCTTCCACTATATAACTCTCACTCATCTCCTGATATACTCTGTGCTGCTGTGTACCCTGCTTCCTCCACTATATAACACATCACTCATCTCCTGATATACTCTGTGCTGCTGGGAGACCCTGCTCCCTCCACTATATAACACATTACTCATCTCCTGATATACTCTGTGCTGCTGTGACTTTGCTCCTTCCACTATATAACTCTCCCTCATCTCCTGATATACTCTGTGCTGCTGTGTACCCTGCTCCCTCCACTATATAACACATTACTCATCTCCTGATATACTCTGTGCTGCTGTGTACCCTGCTTCCTCCACTATATAACACATCACTCATCTCCTGATATACTCTGTGCTGCTGGGAGACCCTGCTCCCTCCACTATATAACTACCAGTCTGTGTCTTCCGGCTGCCTCCATTCCCCTCCTCACATCATATCACTGTCCCTGTCACATGTACCCTATCATCATTAACACATCACTCATCTCCTGATATACTCTGTGCTGCTGGGAACAATGCTCCTCCCACTATATAACTACCAGTCTGTGTCTTCCTGCTGCCTCCATTCCCCTCCTCACATCATATCACTGTCCCTGTCACAGGTACCCTATCATCATTAACACATCACTCATCTCCTGATATACTCTGTGCTGCTGGGAGACAATGCTGCTCCCACCCTGTCTGCAAAGAAATAGCAAACAACACTTAAATTAAATCAAATCAAACGTCTTATATGCCCTCTAAGCCTCAACCCCTCACGCCACCCAGACCACCCCTCACACTACCCTGATTGACTATTCCCCTTTAATCCCCAGAAGTTCCTGATGTCAGTGCACACAGCTGGGTGTTTATTGGCCTTCATGCCTATTTGGCATTCAGTTTTCTAAATTGGTGCCCCTACCCCTGAACTTCTAGCAGAGGAGCAACTAGTATGGGTTTTTTAGGGCATGTTCCCTAGGCGCAGATGGCTTTGGAGGCGCCATCAGGTCACATACCCTACAGAACCCACACAAAAAGAAAGAAAATGAAAAAATAAACCCGTCTTACCTTACTCTCTGCATCTGAGAGCAACTGCAGTGCGGCATCCTCCAATCAGTGTTCAGCCGGACAGCGCCGGCCTATAGGACACACTGCAAGATTAGCTCACTCTCCGCATCTGCCCTGGGCACCATTTAGGCTAGTTACGCCCCTGACTTCTAGCCATCTTTTTAGCTGTACCCCATCCGTCTTTGTACCCTCGGCAGTGACCGCACACCACCAGTTACACCCCGTCTGTAACACATGCAAATACTTTATAACCTGTATATACGACAGTCCATCTTTTTCCATAAAACCCTCATTTTTCTGGCCACATATCAGTCAGGAATATCTCAGACAAGTAAAATGAATTCTCTTCCTTCCTTTGGCATCGGCGGCCGCCCCTGGCTTCAGCCACCACCAGATAATTGGAGCAGTAAATTATATCCTCGTTCTGATCGATGTGTTTTTCCGACATCAAATGAAATTCCTCCCATCTGACACTGGCCCGGCAGAATTTATCAATCAGGTGCTGAAGGGGTCTTCCCAGGGAAGGTGTCTCGGTTTGTCATTCAATCTGCTGATGTACACAGGGGATTATTGGCCGAATTATTCTTCCGGAAAAATGTTAAATAGTTTTTTTGTTTTTTTTCCTTTGAACATCAACAAGCTATTTGTAGAGATCTACAGAGATGAAGGGCCAGATTTACTAAGCTGTAGGTTTGGAAAATAGAGATGTTTGAGATGTCCATAGCAACCAATCAGATTCCAGCTGACATTCTATAGTGTGTAATAAGAAAGTGAGAGCTAGAATCTGATTGGCTGCTATAGGCAACATCTCCACTTTTCCAAACCAGCAGCTTAGTAAATCTGGCCCGACGTCTGTTTTGGGTTCCTGATGCATCGTGATCAGACTTGTCCGGAGAAGGTCCGAGAGGCTCCCGAAATTCCCTCTCCAGCATTTATGGCCTGGATCCAGACCTGCGATCGTCACTCCATTGAGGCATGCAAAGTGTATAAGTGGGGAGTTTTATAGGGGAGGGCGTATGCGCCCTCCGGAGGTTACAAGCGTATTACGCACCTAACTCCTATCCTACGGAACTTGCGATGAAAGGGGCTGTACTGCCCCCTCTGACTGCCAAGGTGGGCGCAGGGGAGCATTTAGATTATACAGTAGGGGGTGGGATTAGGTGTTCATGAGCAGCGTGAGTCACACAATATCTGCTCGATAGAGAAGAGGAACAGGGGGAGTTCACGCCCCTCCTCAGTGCGGACTGACAGATTCCCCATATGTATGGAAAGTGCGCAGGGGTCTGGATCAGGTCCTATGTCACCAACCTACCCCCCCTCCTGACCAGCTTTACAGAGCAGTTTTGATTCCGATTGGGCACCTAATAAGTGCACGCTGCAGACCCTCCAACATGACCCATGCCATTAGGTACAATAAATCCGCTCCTGAGCTTCCAACTGTCACTCACCTGGTTTAAATGAATGAACTGATATTTAAAAAAAACTATTTGCCTCTTCAACAAAGGTGGTTACCATAGTAACTGACAGTTGGAAACTAAGGAGCAGAGTATTTTGTACCTAATGGAATGGGTCATGTAACATCCATTGTTGGAGGGATTTGCACTATTGATCTGTCATGCATCTTCCATAATGTTTGTTGGCATTCTATTATACTAAACACCTTTTTTTATTGTTTATTTTTTGCAGATTTGTTAAGAATTTGTTGCCTACTTTTCAGTTCTTCCCTCTGGAAGATCTTGGGGAGAAGATATGGGGGCGTGACCCGGAGGGAAGCTAGAGATGCATGCAGGGGGTGGGGCTTAATAATGCAAATTATGCAAATTGTGTGATTAAGCCCCACCCCCTGTCTAATAATTACCCGTTTTTAGCTGAAATAGGGATCAGGATGGGGCTTGATGGCGCAAATTGCACCATCAAGTCCATCCTTGTCCCTAGCAACACTAGTATACTAGTGTTGCAAGGCAGGGGGGCAGGACTGGAGGCCATGATTTCCATGAAACCACGGTCCTCAGGTCACTTGCGGGAGATTTGCAGGCTTTCCCTGGATACCGGGAGAACTGTCCGAATTTTGGGAGTCTCCAGGACATTCCGGGAGAGTCGGCAACCCTGATTTAGGGCCACCACAGTTCAGTCATGTAAAGAACTTACTGATAACTGTGCAAGCAGTACAGAGTAGATTTAGATTTAGGAACCAATCAGATTCTAGCTCTCACTTTGCTATTAGACTAGAGAATATCAGCTAGAATCTGATAGGTTGCTGTGGGAAACATCTCCACTTTTCCAAACCCGCAGCTTAGTAAATCTGGCCCTAGCTCTCATTTTCTGGGCTGTATTAGCAGACTCTCCAACATGACCCATTCCATTAGGTACAAACAGCTCCGCTCCTGAGCTTCCAACTGTCACTCACCTGGTGAAATGACAACTGATATTTCAAAAAAACTATTTGTCTCTTCAACAAAGGTGGTTACCATAGTAACTGACAGTTGGAAATTAAGGAGCAGAGAATTTTGTACTTGATGGAATGGGTCATTTTGGAGGGTATGTATTAGGTAAACCATAACAGGAATCTCAGTGGTTGCCATGGACAACTCCATGTTTCCTGTTGAGAACCTCCATAAAATATACCCCCTTGTGGTCATAAATTTGAAGATCGTAAATTGTGGCTGTTAAGTACCTTCAGGCTTTGAAGTATGAAATGCTAACACAATGATCTGGAGTGTCTGCCCCCTGGGCTAAGTTTGCTTCTGGATCAGCCTCAGTTGCGAGACACTAAGACATCGGCCATACATTCACCTACAGCATACCCTCCAACATGACCCATTCCATCAGATACACAGACCTCCGCTCCTGAGCTTCCAACTGTCACTCACAAGGATTAACTGATGTTTAAAAAACATTTTTTCTCAGAGATGGTTACCATAGTAACTGATTGCTGGAAGCTCAGGAGAAGAGTATTTTGTACCTAGTGGAACGGGTTGGTAGGTCTGCCTACTGTACATTCTAGTTACCACCACTCAAAACAAAGATCACCCTGGTGACCTCCACTCTATATCTTCATGACCACCACCCACTAGAGATTGTTGGGTGACCTCGAAACACTGTCGGCCTACGAGGAAGATTCTCTGTAAACCCTATGGCCAATCCACCCCTGCCTGCTTTCCATGGGGCCTGATTCAGACTTAAGAAGCAGCTTGAAAATAAGAGAGGAAAGTTACTCCTGGGCTAAACCATGTTGATTGCAGGGGAGACATATTTCATCTGTTGCAAACAGTATTAGAGATGAGAGGTGATGTTTAAAAGGGGGGAGGCAGGGAAATGAGGGAAAGTGGGCGCTGGCTGACAATTTGGATCTTAAATATACGCTACTACGTCACTTAAGATCTCAACTGACAGCGCAGAGTTAGGGTTAGTCAATGGTGGTCTAACTTTAAGATCCACCGCTGTTTGCAAGGTTAGTGACTGTTTATGCAGTGGGCTGTAACCTGCTAAGATCTTAACCTTAGATGCGTATATTTGCGATTTTTTCGCAATCGCATCTCTGAATCAGCCCCTTAGTTATGTGCGTCTGAAGGCACGCTAGTGGAATATTTGGCGCGCACAAGTCTCATACTTACTTCTGGATCCGGCCCATAAAGTTATGGGAGTGATTGGATGACAATGATAGTCATTTAAGTAAAATATATCACAACCTGATGCAAAGGCCACCATGCAAAAAAGCATTGTACTTTAAGAAAAAAAGAATTCTTTTATTAAGTGCTAAATTATAAGATTACTAGAGCTTATTTCCCTGAATGAAAACAAGTTTTGCAGAAACGTGTATAGCATCGATTCACTGTGTTTTGGAAAATCTATTGAACGCAATGGGCTAAATTTAATACCGCCATCACTGTGCATGTATTATGCTAAGTCATTCCCCATGTGGGAGCCGAGTCTAGTACAGTATGTAGCGGAGATCATTACACTGTAGGAAATTATACTAAATAATTCAGTTTCAGGCTCCGTATTACAACGAAGAGAGAGTCTGAGCTCTAAAATCAAACAAAATAAAGCAGGTAAAATAAACAGGTAACACACTTAAGAATCTTCTTAAAATAAGAACTTAAAGTCACTCCTGAGCAAAACCATGTTGATTGCAGGGGGAATTAATTTAATTGTATTCTTTGCATGCAGGAATATATCTTTGAATTGCTTACTGCACACAGATACTGACCAGCATTACTATCACACTGTTATTTAGACTTGGGATAGGAAACATCACCTCTCAACTCTAATACTGTTTGCAACAGATGAAATATGACTCCCCTGCAATCAACATGGTTTAGCCCAGGTGAGAATTTAAGTTCTTATTTTAAGAAGATTCTTAAGTGTGAATCAGGTCCTAATTTTCAAGCTCCTTCTTAAGTCTGAATCAGGCCCTACGTATTTAGCTTACAAAGAGCTCTGATATCTATAGCACCAGGCAATGCTGCTCTGCAAATTACAACAAACTTAACTGTGGTGCAGAAAGAGAATCCGGCAGCTCTCTATGGGAAGATTCCGATGATTAAACACTGCAGCCTGATTGCTGGAGAGGAGATATAATGCTTTGCAGCGGCTTTGCCTGAATGCTGCAATTTTACTAGAGAAACGCTGAGTGCTATGAACAGATCTCATAACTCAGGGTTGTCCAACGCGTGAGCCATCCTCCGCAGCCGATCAAAACACAAAACATAGGACAGTTGTAAATAACAGAGGCAGACACTGAAATGATGATGTTTGTGTATAGTTCTATTCGTAGATCTCTCCCCGAAGGCATTTTTCCATTTCAGAAACATACTTTATTGTGATTGCGAGATGCTTCAGTAACTTTCTATTACTAAGAAGAAAAGAATATACCATTAGATGTGTTTGTATTTTGGGGGCGGGGAAAAGGTCAACTCTGCGTGATATCAGCTATCCGAAATTATTGCAGGATTGCAACTTTCTCACTGAATATAATATGACAGATGGAGCCAGGGGCGTAACTGGAAAACTGCAGGCCCCATAAATGTTCTCTATGGGTCCCCCTCCTACCCCTCCCTGAAGCTCAGCTCGAAAGACAGTACAGATATATATATATATATATACAAAATGGAAGTTGCTCAGATCAATTTATAGGTTAATGCAGACAGGGGCATGAAAGGCCGGGGGGGTAATCTGCTAGCAACAGATCCAAAGGAAAGGAATCGATTTTCAGACCGCAGTTACGCAATCTACGTAAGAAAAAGATACGTAGATTACGTTAAAAAAATGACTACGCATGCGCAGTAGTAAAAATCGCTAAACACCGGACGTATATGTTATACGTCTGGTACTCTAAATTCGGGCCTTTAACTTTGTGCTCTAGCTTACTAGTGTTGCTAGGGACAGGGAGGGATTTGATAATGCAAACTGCGTCATCAAGACTCACCCCCATCCCTATGAAACCCCCAAAGGGGTAATTGATCATCAGGGGCGGGGCTTAATGACATGATTTGCATAAATTGCCCCATTAAGCCATGCCCCCTGCATACATTTATGGCTTCCCTCTGGAATCCCCCGGAGGGAAGCCTTTAATAGTCGGCAACCCTGGTTTAATATGACTAAGTCAGTTTTGCCGACTCTTCCGGAATATTCGGGAGACTCCCGGGAGGTATCCCGGGAGAGCCGGCAAAGCTCACGCAAGCCCCACCAGCCATCACTTATAACTGTAATCCCTAGCGTTACTAAGGATGTGCGGGGCTTGATGATGTCATCAAGCCCTGCCCATCCCCTGAAATACTAGAGATTACAAGAGTGATTGACAGGGGGTGGGGCTTAATGATGCGATTTGCATAAATCATGTCACTGAGCCCCGCCCCTTGAAGAAATCTATAGATTCCCTCTGTGTTCTAATGGAGGGAAGCTCTAAAAAGTTGGCAACCCTGGACTAAGTGTGCCCCCATGATAACCTCTTTATTAACGGTAGTTCCCATGTTTCTGAGTCCCACTCCTCTCGTGTTAATATCTGGCTAGGCCTCTGATTATGCATCACTGAGTTTGAAGCCTGGGCCTACCAGCTCCCCACCGGTCCTAATGGCCTATTATTCCTTTCCCCCGATGGAACAAGATTTTGGCACGATATTGCCACAATCTGGTGACCGTCCTGTTCTTCTTACCCTTTCCCCTTAAATATTTATAACTCATGCAACTATCTCAGCTTAGAAAACAACAGAGCCTGGGATTTTCAGCATTTAAAATGCAGGTCGTCAAAGTGACAGCGAAAGTATTTTATGGGCAAACGCTTTTATTTTATTAGGTATTCAATGCAGCTTCTTAAATCTCAGGGCTAGGTCAGTGCAAAAAGTACATAATAAAGACAGCATTTCATGTAGCAAGTTAATGAGACGTGGTGTAGGATCCTTCATCTCGCTGTCCGCAGGGTAAAGCCCACTAGCCGCTGAGTAGGCTCTACGAGTCTGCCAGAGATCAAAATAAACCCTTATTTGGAGACTTTCCCCCCGTAAATCCGGCTGAGCGTTTGCTTTGTTCTCCCGTAGGAGACCGGCGTACAATAAGGCCTGTCTCTGTGAGTTATGAACGCAGTCATTTTTAAATATACACATGCAATTCAAAGCCAAAGCCAGCTCCCGCTCTGACTACAAAGATGTACAAATGGATTCTCGCCTCTGTCTGTTCTCTCTGATCGCAAACTTTATGGTGGATCACCTCGACAGAATTCTGCTTTGAAGGAACAGTTTGAAGGCCCTTTTTTGGCCCGTGAATAGGGACAGTACAACCACATGGGAAGGGGGTCTCATTCTGCATTTCCCTCTCTACCCTGAGACAGGGGCGGATTGGGAACTTAAAGTGGCCCTGGAAAAACATCCATCATCCTAGTGACCACCACACAATACATACAGTAGCCTAGTGACCACCACCCAAAACACACAGCATCCTAGTGACCACCACACAATACATACAACATTCTAATGATCTCCATTCTTTATAGACATTATTTTAGCAACCACCACCCATGACAGACAACATCCTAGTCTTCTTAAAATAAAATAGGACCTGCTGAGTGGCCTCCAGAGGCCACCGGCCTATCGGGAAAATTCCCTGTAAGTCCTATGGCCAATGTGGTTACACTCTCTGGTACGAGAGTCTAATTGCCGAAAATGAGACTTCCGAAAGTTTCTTTTTGAAAAACTCATTTTCCAATACTTACCGCTTTCTACTTTTTTTTTGTGAATGGGTGTATATGCTGTTCGGCAAACTTTACCCATTCACTTGCGCAATTACCATTATTCTTCCGCCGTCAGCGATATCCCTCCGGCGCACCTCGGAACCAGGAACAGGTGAGTAAACTATCTGCGCTGGTTAGGATTAGGGTTAGGGTCAGGCTGCAGGGGAGGGAGGGTTAGGGTCAGGCTGTAGTGGAGGAAGGGTTAGGGTCTGGCTGCAGAGGAGGGAGGGTTAGGGTCAGGCTGCCAGGAAAGGAGGGTTAGGGTCAGGCTGCGGGGGAGGGAGGGTTTGGGTCAGGATGCAGGAGAGGGAGGGTTAGGGTCAGGCTGTGGAAGATGGAGGGTTAGGGTCAGGCTGCAGGGGAGGGAGGGTTAGGGTCAGGCTGCCAGGAAAGGAGAGTTAGGGTTAGGGTAGTGAGAGGGGAGGGTTAGGGTTAGAATTAGGGAAGGGACTATTTTTACTTACCATTTAGCTGAACGGAGCTTTCGAAAACCCAGCCAGTTCGCAACTGGCTGGGAGAAGTCTTATTTTTCAAAAATCAGACTTTCTAAGCGGGGACCACACCCGGCCAGTCCGCCTCTGCCCTGAGACCTGCTGGCCTCCCTTGTGGACACCAAGTTACACACGACCAGGGATTAGAGCTGTATCTATACATTTTAGTGCTAGAGAAAAATAGATAAGCCTGAGCCCACTAGTAATCAAGTTAGCCATAAATATTAAGTTAGTGGTTGGTGCCCCCTTCTGAGAGGTAGCCGCTGTTAAATCTATCAGCTCAGATAGATTTACAGATCCAAGTATTATTAGCGATCCCATAGAGGATTCATCATTACGGCACCGGAGAACAAGATGACAGACACAGGCTCCTTCAGTCAAAAACATTGTTCTACTTTATTACCGTTAAGATGACATTTTTATAGCACTCTGGTCACTAAACATTTAGGTGGAAACCTAATCTAAATAATGTTCTATGATTCGCTGAATTATCTAACTTGATTCCACGTCACTACTGCAGATAATCAATATGAAAACACATAACGCAGGGTTGCCGACTCTCCCGGAATGTCCGGGAGACTCCCGAAATTCGGGCAGTACTCCCGGTATCCCAGGAGAGCCAGCAAATCTCCCACAAGTGACACTAGTATACTAGTGTTGCTAGGCACAGGAAGGGACTTGATGATGCAATTTGCGGCATCAAGCCCCATCCTGAACCCTATTCCAAGTAAAAACGGGTCCGTATGAGCCGGGGGCGGAGCCTAATGGCGCGATTTGCAAAACCCGCGTCATTAAGCCCCGCCCCCTGCATGCGTCGCTAGCTTCTCTCCGGGATCTCCCGGAGAGAAGCTGCCAAAAGTCGGCAACCATGACATAACATAAGACTAACGCCCATACAGGGTAGGCCGGCTATCCCATGATTATAAAAAATATATATCAAACTGTTGTCATAATACTGGTTAATTCAAAACAGAGTCTTACCATCTAGTTCCTACAGACCTTGACTTTCAAAGATATCTTAGACAACACTAGGCAATTATATTTTAGCAAACCCAACTGCACATCAACCTCCACATCCTGGGCTATAATTCACAAGAACTTCCAACATACATCCTTACCTCAAGATCTTATACAAATACTGGGCCTGATTTAGAGGCTGAAAATAAGAACTTAAAGTTACACCTGGGCAAAACCATGTTGATTTCAGGGGGAGTCAAGTTAATTGTATTCTCTGCATGCAGGGAAAATGCTTTGCTTTTACTTATTGCACACAGATACCTGATCTGCTTCACTTTTAAACTGCTAATTAGACTTGAGCTGGGAAACATCACCTTTTAACTCTAATACTGTTGCAACAAATTAAATTTGACTCCCCTGAAATCAACATGGTTTAGCCCAGGTGTAACTTTAAGTTCTTATTTTCAATCTCTGAATCAGGGCCTTGGTTTCTAGTCTACTAATAAGCTGAATAACTAATATTAATTGAAGCAATACAAACAATGGATGCCTAAAACAAAATGGATTCTTGTTACAACATGGCTGCCACTTTATTCAATTTCATACCGCTCATGCACACCCGTAGATAAGGCCATGCCAGGGATCCATAGTTGGTGGATATACATAATATTTATTATGCCTAATGAGAGATATTGAATCAGGTGCATAGACTCCTGTCTATTCCAGTAGCTACAGAGGACTGAATCCACAACTAATGTGTACTTTCGTCTCCTATCCGCCAGGACAAAGGAATCCTCCACCCGATGGCATCAGCGGGCGTGCCCACTCACGGTGTATGAGATACGCATTGGGGATAAGACATGGAAAGGTAATCGTACAGTAAAGGTCTTCCAAAGCCCATGATACACCATTACGTACATGGCCTTCAGGAAAGGGTTCCAGGCATAGGCCCCACAAGCGCCGTCTAGGACCTCACAGGTCAGGGGGCACCACCGGTCCAAGACCAGACACCACAAATCTCCTTTTACCTGGTCACAGACTGTAGCCTAGATCAGGGACTCTGTAAGAGGGAAATGAGAGCGGGCGTCTGCTTGCAACAACCCCGAAGATGGCATCACTCTTAGAAGGTGGCAACAAGGACACCTGAAAAAAAAAGTTATAGCCGCCTCTGACAGCCAGTAACAGGCACTGCCAGAACCAGTCCCCTTAAAGCCTGGCCTGGAAAATGAGAGCGCTGCTTGCAACAACCCCGAAGATGGCATCACTCTTAGAAGGTGGCAACAAGGACACCTGAAAAAAAAAGTTATAGCCGCCTCTGACAGCCAGTAACAGGCACTGCCAGAACCAGTCCCCTTAAAGCCTGGCCTGGA
>WWET01002440.1:197395-209206 GCA_011038615.1 Limnodynastes dumerilii
TCACACAGACATTACTATCACACTGTTATTTAGACTTGGGATAGGAAACATCACCTCTCAACTCTAATACTGTTTGCAACAGATGAAATATGACTCCCCTGCGATCACCATGGTTTAGCCCAGGAGTAACTCATTTCAAGCACTTACTTAAGTCTGGATCCAGCGGGATATGTGGGAAGCAGTCCCTGCTTCGAGTGGCTGATTTCCGGCACTGATACAGATGACAAGTGAATCGCGGCTATATCTGTGCCACAAATAGAATAAAAACAGAACATTCCTATAGGGAACAGGCAGATGTAGAAATGTCCCTGTTTCGCCAATGATCTATTTCCAGCAGTAGGTAGGGAGAGTCTTCGGGAGAAGGTGGGTTAAGGTTAGGCTGTTAGACGGGAATGGTTAGGGTTATACTGTGGGATCAAGATCCTTTCTCCTTGGAGACATCGCTGTTGCCACTTTACAGTCAGAACGTGGTTCATCGCAAATCAGACGTTCTAAGTGGTTGACTACACCCGTTATATGTTAAACACGCAGACATTTATCTGGAGTCCGTTACCCAACAAAGCAGAAGGTCAGCGTTAACCGCATTAGCCAAAGATACTTATGTGTCATTAAATTACGAGGTCAAATATTTTGTGAATTCCTACATCAAGAGGTTTATATAAAAAAGTTATTATTGAAGTTTTGGAAATTTATTTATCAGATATTTTTCAAGCAATATTGATTCTTGGCAACCTTTACTGCTCAAATTACTGCCCACAAAACTGAAATTGCAATTTCTCATGTATTAACTATGCTCTCAAGTCTTAAATCCATTGCAATGGAAAGCGTAACACTCATGTTAAATTTCAGGATTTTGATTGTGGAAAACTATAGTACTAAGGAAAAGAAAAGAATTCCAGCTCTCATTTCCCATAATGCACTAGAATCATCGTAGCAAGAACCTGATTGGTTACTGGTAGGATTTTACATGCAATGCATTAAATTGAAATTAAAACCAAACTTAATATTCCGGGTTTGTTTCTTCCTATCGCCAGCATTGATTGCCGTGTATATAGGAGAATAAATGGTCCACTTTAAAACAATGATGTGCATCTTCAATATAGACAACGTAATTAGCATGTCTAATCATTTATATTCATTGGGAAATAATGCGTTTGCTTAAAAAAAATCCATTCTATGTTCACCCTTGTGAGTAATACATGGGTTATCATGTGTGAGTAATCCCTATTTACCGAAGCCGTCCTTGTTATAATTAAAGAAAAGTTAATTATGTATTTATAACTGCTGCCAATGGAAAACAACAGCGGTGTGGTCTTCAGGATGGGTACAGGCCGTAATACAAAGGCACGTCTACTCGATTAGCATGGATGATCACTAACATGCATGACATAAATAAGTCTCTTACCTGGGGGATATTACGGGGGAGCAAAGGATTCTGGGTTCAAAGAAGAACAAATATTGTTGTAATGCATTTGGAAGTCCTCTGTCCCCGGACTCATTTTGCTGTTCAAAATCTTTTGCATGCAAAGTAAAAGAGAGTAGACAGGGAGTGGGCTGGATGATTAAATGGCTTTCATGGTTACACGGCTGAAATGTAATATTGCAGATGGTCTCTTAAGAGCAATTGCAATCTCAGGCAGGGATTTTTGACACAGGGTTATAATTAGAACAACCCACAGAGTTTTTTGGTTTGTGTTTTTTTTCTTTTGTTTCATGTCCTCAATAATCTGACAGTGTTCTGGATTCATCCATAATTGAACACGGGACTAATTCTTTGCAATATAAAGATTAGATCTATCTACGAGGCGTAGGCCTATATATGTTTACTTAGTAGCTTTAGCCAGGATACGGTGCTGGGGGGCAGATGAAAGTTTGCAAAAGGTTCCATAGGGTAATAGAATGCCTTGTACCTATTTGCCTTGGCTTAGTCACTGATGAACACCTGGGAGTTACTTTAGTAAAGTTGTGAAATAAGTTTATAGTGGGGAGGTTAGAAGCGAGAGCATGGAGTGTACAGATCTACATGTCTAGGATTTACAATCTCTCTCTTTCTTTTCCTCATCTCACTCTCTCTTCCCTACTTACCTTCCCCCTTTTTCTCTCTCTCTCCTTATCTCCCTCTCTCTCTCTTTCCTCATCTCACTCTCTCTTCCCTACTTACCTTCCCCCTTTTTCTCTCTCTCTCCTTATCTCCCTCTCTCTCTCTTTCCTCATCTCACTCTCTCTTCCCTACTTACCTTCCCCCTTTTTCTCTCTCTCTCCTTATCTCCCTCTCTCTCTCTTTCCTCATCTCACTCTCTCTTCCCTTCTTACCTTCCCCCTTTTTCTCTCTCTCTCCTTATCTCCCTCTCTCTCTCTTTCCTCATCTCACTCTCTCTTCCCTACTTACCTTCCCCCTTTTTCTCTCTCTCTCTCCTTCTCTCCCTCTCTCTCTCTCACTCTCTTTCCTCATCTCCTCTCTCTCTCTTTCCTCATCTCTCTCTCACTCTCTTCCCTTCTTACCTTCCCCTTTTTTTCTCCCTCTCTCTCTCTCTCTCTCTTTCCTCATCTCTCTCTCTCTCTTGCCTTCTTCCCTTCCCCTTTTTCTCTTTCTCTCCCTCTCTCTCTCTCTCAATAAAGGCAGCCTCGTTATAATTGTTAGCCGTCTTATCCCTTGATGTGGTTGGGGTAATTTGTGTAGATCCTGTGTAAATAGGCCAAAGGGAATATATCCAGCACACTATAGTATCAAATGGTTCAACATGACCCTATAAACTCCTAGGGGCAGATTCACTAAGCTGCGTGTAAGGAAAAATGGAGATGTTGCCCATAGCAACCAATCCGATTTTAGATCTCACTTTCCTATTACCGGAAGAGCAAACTGTGCAGACAGAGGACTGTTTCTGTGTAGTAAAGCAGCACCTTAGCACAGGTACCGTGTGATTGCTACTCTGCATATGTGTAGGCCAGTTGTCTGTGTTACTTTTGTTAATCCAATCCCTCGACAGAGATGTAGCAAATCGCTGGACTTTTGGATACTGGTCATTTCGAATAGTGCGTGGTCTATCGGATACCCTGGAGAGTTTGACAATCGCCCCGATTCTGAGCCAGTAATTGCCATTGAAACCATGGAGGTGGCCATTTTCATGTAGACCAAGATGTAATCACAGACTGGCAGCTAAGTAATGCAACATAGAGAATTGCATATATCACACAGCAATGGAGGGAGTTGTGTTGGACAAGTCCATATATGGAGATAGACACGCCCCCTTGACATAGCAGGAGACACCCCCACAGAGCATTTTAAAAATAATTGTGACCTTTAGATAATGCAATATATTACCTGCCATTTTGTGGCTTATTAAATCAGTGTACAAGAGGAAATAATGGAATTAATAGCAACCAATCAAAAATCATCTTTAGACTGGTGCCCATCACCCAGTAGCACTTGATAGATTTTTATGGATTAGAAGCCATGTTCCTCTTGCACTATTTTACTCATATTTGCCCATATCACTGAGCTGCTTTCTGAATGATGCGTTCATCATCGTTCACCGACTACGGTAATTTTGTGAATATCAGACTATTCTTTTATGACTACGAACAATCCAATTGTTATGTTTCAAAAAAATAAATGTGTTTTGTATCCTTGGCTTGAGATGAGAAAATGCATATAAAATGAGCAAAATAGGAGATGTCACCTTGGAAATGCCACACACTACATGTATAAAACATGATGCCACCTAATTAATAGACACTCATTAGGCAGATTTTGCCTTTAATCCAAGGACTTGGCAGTGAGTCACGGAGTAGTTGAAGCCAGTGTGTCAACTTGTTTTGGTCACACATATGGGAAGAATTCAATTGAAACGAGCTATGCGCTACAGTGAAGAAGGTAAAAGGGAGGAGCCTCAGCCTTTAGGGACAACTTAAGACTTATTTTTTATAACTATTGTTATTTGTCTATGGGCAGTTTTGGTGGGACCATGGTAGAGTTTGGGTGGGACCAGGGTAGAGTTTGGGCTGGGCCAGGGTTGAGTTTGTGCGGGACCAGGGTTTACTTTGGGCGGGACCATAGTAGAGTTTGGGTGGGACTAGGGTAGAGTTTAGGAGGGGCCATGGTAGAGTTTGGGTGGGACCAGGGTAGAGTTTGGGCGGGACCAGGGTTGAGTTTGGTCTGTGTTCGGGTGGAGTCACAATTCAGCTATTTGCATTGGCTGCATCACTTAGCCCCGCCTCCTTGCGTTGTAAAGCTGTGAATGATAATATTGTACAGTGGGGAAGGGGCTTGATGTCTTCCGAAGATCCGATTTTACACTTTTTTCTTTCTGTACGTTCAGAGCCGATCATATTCTGAGTTATAGTAGGTCCTGACTATTAGATGTTTGCGTTGTGACGGGAATTCCGGATCTTTACGCTACTGCTGCTTGGAAATCTGATCTCCTACAAGGATCTGGGGCCGGATTCACAGATCCGTGATTACTACATGCGCGTTTTTACGTACACTCGTAGCAATGCAACTCCCATGACACCCCCCTAGCACGGATGGGTTTTGGGTGACTTAAGCCTCCATAGGTAACCCTTAACTCTACGTGTGTACTTACGCACATATGTTACTTCCGTACGTGTGGTTATTTTTCTAACCGCGACCTCAAAAGTCCATTTAAATGTCTCCGTACGTATGTCCCTAATAGTGATTCACAAGTCCGTGCCTAAAGGAAAATACTACGTATTTAGCGTGGAAAAAGTTACTACGCATGCGCAGTTAGTCCGCTCCTAAAAATTCGCACGCAATCCCACGCAAAAACGTACCTGGTCCTTAATTCAAATCATTAAGAACTCTTTAAAGACAAATGCCCCTTGATGCCCCAGTAGCATCAATACATTTTTTAAACCCAATCTTTAAACTAAATTGCTTTGAAACATTTTAATTTCATCTTTTCCTTTGTCTCCTTTTTCTTCTTTAATTTTCATTTTCTTTTGCTTATTTCTGTATTGTATGAAATGTTTCATAGATTATTTTATAGATTTCTTTGGTTTTTTTTTTTTGCTCCACCAGGATGAATCAAGAATTATAGCCATCAGGAGGGCTATAAACTAAAGCTTTCTTCGCTTTTTAAAAACATTTTTTTATTTAATTTTTATTTTTTTTGCATTACGGTTGTCAACAGTTAACCAGTCATCTGACATATGAATCGAGGGACCCAAAGAGGTTCAGATGTTACACTGTATAGCAGGAAATGACTAAAAAAGAAAAAGAAAGGGGGAGAGTGAGATAAAAAGGAGGTAAATGATGTGAAACCAGCAGTCAGGTCCCTCTCTGGTCTGATGGATCTCCGAGGGAGAACACAGGAGAGGTGCCAAATGGCATAGAGGAGGCTGTGTAGAGAGGCATTATTCTACATTGATTTGCAGATGTTCCTACGTCCCAGATTTCATTTTATCAGCTAATGTTTTCTTTCTCGTGTAATCTCCACCTGGAAACGCTGCCTGTCAGATATCTAAGCTCTCTTTGCAGTGTGTAATACTGTGTAATAGTAACAGATTATTTGAGTGATAAGAGTTTGTGCGTGGTGTTGCTCTGATGAGGAAGCTATCTGTGTGATTGGCGATGGCGAGGCAAATAACATATATTACTTACTAAGACGCAATAGAGTCCCTGGTGTTATCTGTATATACCACTCATAGCCATAGCGGTGTTATTGTAGGATTAGGACATCAGAGTTATTTTTCTTTTTTACCTAGACACCTGCTCAGCGGTCCCTGGCTTGCAGGGCATGCTACCGCATGCCCTGGCATCCATGGGCATGCTGATGCTTGTAGTTCTACAAGCATCAGCATGCCCTGTTGGGGCACAAGATAGGGCAGCGTTAAAAATCCGCACCTCTAATAGGGGCGGATTTTTAATTAACGCTATCGGTAAAAAAAAACTGCGTATTTTTAACACAAAAAAATCAATGAGTAGCAAAAAAAAATATCGCCTGTAATTTAAAAAAAAATTGCGTTAAAAATACGCCGGCGAAGGATTTTTCAGTAATTGAATCGGCCCTCACTTTCCTATAACATACTAGAGAATGTCAACTAGACTCTCTCCACTTTTCCAAACCTGCAGCTTAGTATATCTGGCCCCAGGACTAGCAGCATTGATTGACAGGGGGTGGGGCTTCAAGAAGTGATTTGCAGAAATTGTGTTGTGAAGCCCCGCCCCCATGCTGACATATTTCTCTTCCCTGCGACATCTCCGGGAAGGAAGAAGTACAAAATCAACAACCCTGCTTATAATGCACTATTTTTATTTCCATGTGTGTCCTGATTCTCAGTATTCCCCTATCATGTGTCCAGCTCCCCTGTATCCCCCAGCATGTGTGTCCTGATTCTCAGTATTCCCCTATCATGTGTCCAGCTCCCCTGTATCCCCCAGCATGTGTGTCCTGATTCTCAGTATTCCCCTATCATGTGTCCAGCTCCCCTGTATCCCCCAGCATGTGTGTCCTGATTCTCAGTATTCCCCTATCATGTGTCCAGCTCCCCTGTATCCCCCAGCATGTGTGTCCTGATTCTCAGTATTCCCCTATCATGTGTCCAGCTCCCCTGTATCCCCCAGCATGTGTGTCCTGATTCTCAGTATTCCCCTATCATGTGTCCAGCTCCCCTGTATCCCCCAGCATGTGTGTCCTGATTCTCAGTATTCCCCTATCATGTGTCCAGCTCCCCTGTATCCCCCAGCATGTGTGTCCTGATTCTCAGTATTCCCCTATCATGTGTCCAGCTCCCCTGTATCCCCCAGCATGTGTGTCCTGATTCTCAGTATTCCCCTATCATGTGTCCAGCTCCCCTGTATCCCCCAGCATGTGTGTCCTGATTCTCAGTATTCCCCTATCATGTGTCCAGCTCCCCTGTATCCCCCAGCATGTGTGTCCTGATTCTCAGTATTCCCCTATCATGTGTCCAGCTCCCCTGTATCCCCCAGCATGTGTGTCCTGATTCTCAGTATTCCCCTATCATGTGTCCAGCTCCCCTGTATCCCCCAGCATGTGTGTTCATCCCCCCCTGTATCCCCCCAACATATGTGTCCAGCCCTCCTGTATCCCACAGCATGTATGTCCAGTCCTCCTGTATCCCCCAACATGTGTCCAGCCCCCCTGTATTACCCATGGTGTGAACAGCCCCCCAGTATCCATCATGTGCCCAGCCTCCCAGTATCCACCCAGGTCCAGTATTACCCATGGTGTGTCCAGCCCCCTGTATCCATCATCTGTCCAGCCCCCTAGTAACCACCCAGCATGTTTAGCCCCCTGTACCCGGCTCCTACCGTCTCCCCGTCTCTGTTAAGACTCTTACAGCGTTACCAGGAAGTGAGGCGCTGTCCATCCAATCAGCAGTGAGTATCTCTGGACAGCGCTGCACTTGCTGGTAACGCTGTGAGAGTCTGAATAGAGACGGGGAAAAGGTAAGAGCCGGGAGTCTCTGTTCTGACTCTCACAGCGTTACCAGGGGAGAATAGGGTGCTCTCCCGGGAGTCCGGGAGGTCTCCCCGGATTCCGGGAGTCTCCCGGACGTTCCGGGAGAGTCGGCAACCCTGCCTTTGCCTGACCTTTGCATCTTGGGGAATCTGTTTATGAAGTCTGACATAAGTTATCTTTGAAGCATGTAGAGTATTTTTGCGTGTTTGCCCAGAAAAGTATAGCACAGCAGAAGCAGACTCCGATAACGTTATAATCTACATACAGAGGGCCAGAAATCACCAAACTTTAAGGTACAGTTTTTGTTACCAGTTATTGCAACCCACAACATAATAATGGATACGACTTAGAGTTAAATGTGAAGCATAGTATAATACAGTAACAGACTATACCATTCTATCTGTAAAATAAAACCTTGGCACATACCCTCCAACATTGTGTTATGGAATATTGGAACACTCTGGGGGCGTGTCCATCAAGGGGGTGTGGCTTGTCCCATGAAGGGGGCATGGATTTAATCTGCTCTCATTTGCATGTAGGGTATAGCGGTGAGTCATAGGGCCTGATCCAGACTAACGCCCACGCGCTGTGCATACTAATGTACAGCGTATCGGCATGCACCTCCCCCCGACACCCCCCCCCCGTGGCCGGCGGCAACCCCCCCCCCCTGTGGCCGGTGTAATTACATACTGCTACGCCGGCTGAAAGCTACCCTAACGGCAGCCGGCGTAAAAGAGTGTAATTATGCCGGCCACAGCAGCGTAACAGGCCTAACCCTCCCTCCCTCCCTCATTTACTTGCTTTCCCCCGCCTTCCTTCCGTAACTGTGTCATAGTTAGGACAAGAAACGCCCCCTTCACCGTAACGACGCAACAGTTAGAGACGCCTGATCCTTAGGAACGGGTTTCCCTAGCTACGCCTGGCAACATCTGCCCGGCGCGTGCGCAATGCCGATCTTACACAGCCGCCAACTGTAAATACGGCGGGCGGCGTTACTCAGGCCCATAGTCCCCAACATTGACTGTCCCCAAAATGGGACAACGTAAGCCACGCCCAAGTTCCACATAAACTCCACCCAGTTTCATCCACAAATGACCATATTTGGTTAGAACTCATTTTCTCATAAGTCCCGCTCCTTTTATTGCCCACAAATAGGGTCAGTCCCGCTAAAAGATGGACAGCTGTAGGTATAGCGGAGCACTGTCTCATGCTGCCAGTCTCTAACAGCTTTCTTAGTGTTGCTTGTCCGCAGGGAGGTGGCAGCTACTCAAGGGCCCCCCCTCTACTCAAGGGCCCCCCGTCACCTCCTGCACCAGTACTAGTTATACCACTGGGTGTGAGTGAGATATCGAGCTGTAACCTCTTCACAGCTTATTGTTCTTTAATAAATGATAAGTCCCTGAGGTAGAATCGATGACAGGCAGAGGTTTCTGTGCTTAATCTGAATAATATCAGCTCGATCGTTGGCGTTATTGGAACTTGTAAAAGGACAATGTGATGCTTACATGTAAACACTGGGCATGTTAGCACAGACCTCTTGGGATCATTATCCATACAGCACCTGCAGATTCTGAGGAGATCAATCAACACTAAATCATTTGTGTAAAATGACTGAATGGAGCATTAATGAGGGAAGAATTGCACAGTGTAATACAACATATTCTGCAAAGCAAACAAATATGGAGAATATGCAGCAAGCTACAGTATGTAGCTGGAGGCGGGACTGTCCTGATTCGCCAGACACAAAAGGGGTGGGGCCTAATGGCACCATTTATGCCCCCTCCTTTTTGCAGCCCACGAATAGAAAGTAGCCGACCCTCCTATGCAGAGACTTGAGTGCAGGATGGGGGGGACATGTGCACTGAACACCCTGTACCCATTATAGATACGCCTACAACAATCTCAGTGCTTTATACATGATGATATTCTAATTTATAAGCCCCCCATGGTTATATACCCACATTCCCATTACCAGTTACTCTGCACCAAATAAATTGCACAAATCCGTCTTTTGCTAAGGACACCTGAGTGTTTTCAATGAACCCAAAGGAAGTTACACCCCGGGTTGGGAAGAGGCACAGATTATGATCGTTGTTTAATTGTTGACTTATTTTGTCCTGGGAATCTAATCAGCGTAAAGGTGGGGAAATATGCTTTATAAACCCCTCTTTGTCTTTAGGAATTTTCCCCTCTCCCTGTCTTTGCTATTTTAATAGACTTGATGGTAATGTTTTGTCTTGTTCTGGTTCATTTCGTTTTGTTCCTTTATTGCAGGTTGTCATTGCTATGGTTGTCTCGTTAAGCGTTGGCGGGAAGGCAGTGCAGTTCACTGGGAGTATCCTGGCGGCGCAGTGGTGGTGAACCGGGTTGTTTTCTCCCTTCACCTTGGTGCTGGTTTGGTCACAAATGAAGGCGGCTGCGGTACCGGGTTTAGTTTTACAGGGCAGAATGGTGGCTCAGTGAGTAGCACTTGTGTCTCACAGTGCTGAGGTCTTTAGTTCAATTGCAGAATTAGGCCTTATCTGTGTGGAGTTTGTATGTCCTCCCCGTGTCCCCGTGTCTGCATGGGTTTCCTCCAGGTGCTCCACTTTTCTCCCACAAGCCAAAAACATGCTGGTAGGTTAATTGACTGCTGAATAGCTTGCTGCATATTTTCCATATTTGTTTTCTTTGCAGAATATGTTGTATTACACTGTGCAATTCTTCCCTCATTAATGATCCATTCAGTCATTTTACACAAATGATTTAGTGTTGATTGATCTCCTCAGAATCTGCAGGTGCTGTATGGATAATGATCCCAAGAGGTCTGTGGTACCATGCCCAATGGGGCATGTGTAGTGGGGTTGATAGTAGGCCCCCACTACAGTGTCATCGGTGTAAGGAAAATCTTAGACCTTTTGGTCTGCCTTCTGCCACCATCTTGCTTTATTGTATTTTTGTTATTATTTGTAATTGTATGATCAGTGTTGATAGTATTGGGCCTGATCCTCATTTACTATAGTTAGGCAACTTACACAGACCTCTTGCATAAGTCTCCTAAAAAGTAACAGAGGACCAGCTAGGTGTGATTATTGGGTAAAGGTGGGTAGATAACTTGTATGTGGTTCATATGTAAGACCAAGCCATATGACTCAGCCATCATCATATAAGAGGCAAAATGGGACAACATAAACCACACCTGATACACTCAGACCACACCCCTAGAAAGAAACACGCCTATTGCGTGACTTGGGGATGTGCTGCTAGAAATGTGGACCGTTCTCCTTAACCACAGAGACCTTCATCTGCCAGGATCTTTTTAGAGACCTTACAATTGTGGTCAGACAGGTCTAATTTGGTATTAGGACTTACAGCTAATTTTCTGGTTGTCTGGGGGCCTTCTGAGGTCATCTATCAGTCCCACTTTTGTTTGTAGAGGAGGCTCCCTGTATTTTGTGGCAGTCAGTAAGTTACTTTCTGAACTGGTGCAGTGGTAGAACCAGAGGCAACACTAGCGCTGGTGTCACCCAGTGTGGTAACTCATGGTGTCTCCCCTATGTCTCAGCCATCCTTTAAACCCTTTGTATATCTCCATCCATCTCTTCACCCCTCTTGTATGTCTCCAGCCATCTTTTTAACCTTTTTGTATGACTCCAGCAACCTCCAACACCTTTGTATGCCTCTAGGCATCCCTTTATACCCTTGTACTGCATGTCTCCAGCTGCCCCTTAACCCCCTTGTATGTCTCCACCTATTCTTTTAACCCCCTTATTTGTGTCCAGCCATCCCTTTATCCCCTTATTTGTCTCCTACCACCCTTTCTCCCTCCTTGTATGTCAACAGCCATTGTTTCACCCCCTTGTATGTCTCAAGCCATACCTTACTCCCTGTAAATGTCCCCAGCCATCCCCTATCCCCTCTTGTATGTCTCCAACCATCCTTTCTCCCCCCTTGTATGTCTCAAGCCATCCCTTCTCTCCCTTGCATGTCTTTAGCCACCCACTCCCTTCAGTCCCTGGCTGCCCCTCAAATTATTGCTTTAACGACCTCTAATGTACATACCTTTGCTGTTGTCATGGACTCTCTCTTCTTCTTTTTCTTCTTCATTCCTCTGCGGCGCCAGTATGACCCTGATGGGAGCTGCTGTAGCTAAGCTGTGCCCTGCATCACAGATCCAGTGCCAGGCTGGGCAACTGCTGTTAATAATGCAATGGGCCAGTCAGCTGACTTGTTTAATTACATCAAACAACTACAGCCGTGCCCTTTACTAGCTGGCATTTAGCTACAGTACCATTCATTGACTGGCAAGAAATGGAGGCTCTGTCACCCCTTATTAAAACTGTCACCTGCACTGCATCTCCCTTCCTATCCCCCTAGTGTCTCAGCTGGA
>WWET01002440.1:209356-221730 GCA_011038615.1 Limnodynastes dumerilii
CCCAGCAACTAATCATAAGTTTCTATCATTAGAATAAAAGTCAGAGAATTAGTTACATACATCTGCAGATATATGATAAGCCAAAATATATATATATATATATATATATATACACTAATCTTGCTTACTTTTGTGCTTGAATCGCGTACATTTGATCCCACATGTAGACACCCTTTCCCAGGGACACTTCAAGTTCCCAACACCCTCATGTTCATTGCCCCACTTTTGAACAGAGGTACCCCTTAATGTACAGAGCCCCCTTCTGGCTTAAAATGACCAACCGCAAACTCTCCTCTCTCCTCTTGTACCTAGCAACCGAGTTGGGGAATAGAAAAAGGGTCTATTGCTAATTAAGGATTCATGGCCCCAGAATGCACCATGCTCCCCGGTCCCCACCACTGTACTGGACTCCTCCTTTTTCCAGCATAATCACATTACAGCTTCCCAAACACTTGATCCAGTAAAGTGGAGACGAGCCCATTGAGCCCAATAAGAGAAGGTAGACGGTTATGGGTAGATGTTGTGCCAGGAACTCTCAATAAAGTGCTCCATAGACATCTCGCTTATATCGCCGTCTGGAATGTGATGATTTATCCTATTTCAATCCACATTTAAGCTAATAAAGTCTGGACTGTCACCAAGTCCCTAAGTGAGCATGGGAAATATCTCCTGTCATAAATCTGCCTCTATGGTTGGTTATTTTAATACATTGCAGACACTGCAGCAAACCCTCCAACATGCCCCATTCCATTAGGTACAATATACTCCGCTCCTGAGCTTCCAACTGTCACTCACCTGGTTTAAATGAATTAACTGATATTTAAAAAACTCTTTGCCTCTTCAAGCAAAGGAGATTACCATAGTAACTGACAGTTGGAAACTGAGAAGCAGAGCATTTTGTACCTAATGGAATGGGTCATGTTGGAGGGTTTGCTGCAGAGGGTTATAAATAGGTTGTTATTGATCCCATTGGCTGAATCAGTATAGAATTGCCCTAATTGGGGTCTGCCCACTAGCTCTCACTTTCCTATTGCATACTAGAAAAAGTCAGCTAGAATGTGATTGGTTGCTATGGGCAACATCTTTACTTTTCCCAAGCCGCAGCTTAGTGAATCCGGCCCATGTTATATGTCAGACTGTACACTTCAGAGTCTGCACAGAAGAGATGCTTAGAATCATTTCAGTTTCTTTATGTGCATGTTACCCATGGGGTACAATTATTAATTAAAGTAAAGTGAAGGCAGGAAATCCCTTAAAAAGGATTAATTACAAAGAGAACCAATGAAAAGACAGCATAAGGCCTCTTATCAGACGCTCGGCCCTTTGCCGCAGTTTCCTGACACAACACAATTATTTTTATTCAGCTAAATCCATTATTCTTCAAACAACTTTCAGATTTCATGAATCTGGATTTATGCAATTTTGACTTTTCTGTATGATATTAAAGGCAGATCTCAGGGGGGAACTGTGCGGCTCATTACATTACACTCTGTGTATATTGCTTTATGTTATTGCAATCTATACCGTAGTCAGTACAGGAGGCTTGTGTCCCTCTGAAAATTGCATTACTGGATATAACATGAACAGTGCATTATACGGAAAGGGAAATGCGGTTGGCGGTTCGGGCAGCTGTTTTCCGAGAATGATACTGCTGCTAACCGAATGGCCTCGGTATCATTGCTGAAATACAGGCTATGGGGCGGCTGAGGTTAAGGTTAGGCCTAAGAAGGGAGAGCTAGGGCTTAAGGGGAAGCTTTGGGTTAGGCTGTGGTACAAGGAGGGTAATGGCTCAATGATATTCAGAGAGAGTTGGCAAGCTCTGGCTTCTTAAGTGCGTAATTTACCGTATGTAACTACTGCGTATGCGCAATAGTACAGTTACGCAATCTACGTCATAGTTGCCGACTCTCCCAGAATGTCCGGGAGACTCCTGAAATTCGGGCAGTTCTCCCGGTATCCCAGGAGAGCCGGCAAATCTCCCGCAAGGGACTTGAAGCTCGTGGTTTCCATGAAACTACAGCCTCAAATCCTGCCCGGCAACACTAGTTTACTACTGTTGCTAGGGACAGGGAGGGACTTGATGATGCAAATTGTGTCATCTAGCCCCACCCCCACACCTATGAAACCCTGAAAGGGGTAAATGATCATCAAGGGGCGGGGCTTAATTATGTGACTTGCATAAATCTCATCATTAAGCCCCACCCCCTGCATGCATCTATGGCTCCCCTTCGGGATCTCCCAGAGGGAAGCTTTTAAGAGTCAGCAACCCTATTCTACGTACCAGTTTAAAGACCGCATGGAGTAGTTGAGTTAGAAGGAGGCGTGCTTATGCCATGTAGAAGTGGGAGGGGGAGGGATTTAGTTTTGCCGGAGCGGTAGCGGTTGAGGGGTCAGTAATAAGGTATGGCGCATGGGGAGGAGTCTGTGGGGAAAGGGAGGGGGAGGTGGAAATGGGGGGTGGTCCCGATCTAATAGCAAACACAACCTGGTAAGTTGGGGGTGCCAAGCCTCAGCGCTAGGGTCCTTCAAATGATCACCTTGCGAGCGTTCATACGGGTCGAGTGTTTGCTGGAGGATCGGGCGGGGGGCGCCAGAGGTCAAGGTGGATGACCTCTTGTCTTGGTGAGTGTGACTGCTTAACCCCTCAACCGCTAGTGGGCCACCTAGTTCATTATGACTGAGCTTATCAGTCATTGGTTGCTTTAATAATAATAAATAGGTTAATTTTGATTTAAATTTGGCCCAATTAAATAAACGTTATGTTCTCTTGTTAAACCCAAGCTATTGTGTCGAACCCAAGCTATGGTGTCGGTCTCGTTATTTCATTAAGGTGTGCCTGACTGTCTGGTGTGTGATTGGGCGCTATGCCGTTTGCCGTTTACGATGGTAATAAACACCTACCCCTCAGAATAAAATATATGTAAAAAATGTTAAAACCTTCCCGCGCTCTGACCCTTACAGTAATCTGGGCAACAGTGTGATGTGCCGAAAAAATCACTAATCAGAAACACAGGGGGTGATTCAGAGATGCGACTGCGAAAAGATCGCAAATATACGCAACTAAGTTCAGATCTTAGCAGGTTACAGCCCACTGTTTAAATAGTCACTCCCCTTGCAAACAGCGGCGGATCTTAAAGTTAGACCACCATTGAGCAACCCTAACTCTGCGCTGTCATTTCAGATCTTAAGGGAAGTAGTTGCGGTTATTTGCGATCCTAAGTGTCAGTCCTCGCCCACTTTCCCTCATCTCCCTGCCTCCCCCGCCCATTTCCATGCAAATCCTTCAGATCTTAAACTTCCGCAGCACTTAAGATCTTAAGTGCTTGCGATCGATTCACAGGTCCGCGCTTAGCGAATTTAAGATCCTAACCTCTACGTAGACGGCGTTGCACTATTACTACGCATGCGCATTGATGCAAATTTTCTAAGATCCTAAATATACGCACCTAAGTAGCGATAAAATCGCATCTCTGAATCAGCCCCACAGTCCATAAAGCAGTTACACACCGTCTATAGTGCAGGCAGCTAAGTCTCTGTAAATCAAGGAATCTTTGAGGTTTTAAGGGGAGAATTTATTAACACAAAAAAATAAAACATTAATACCAATTAAAAATGCTTTCAAAAGGTAAAATAAAACCAGCTGCACATAACCCCCCCCCCCCCACCCCCTCCCCCGCGTACCAGAAGTCCAGACCGATAGATGGTGTAACAGAATCCCTGCGAAGATGGCCCGGGTGTCCACTCCTGCAGGGAACGATCGTGGTGCTGGATGGCTTGCGGTGAGTTCTCTAATGTCTGCTGTTTGTCGGATCCTCTGACGCATTTCCAACCCTCCAGGGTTCTTTTTTAAAGTGGGTTTTTATGTACAGCTGGTTTTATTATTTTACCTTTTGAAAGCATTTTTAATTGGTACTAATGTTTCTTTTTTTTTTGTGTTAATAAATTCTCCCCTTGAAACGTATTATACTATGTTTTTCTTCTCTCTTGTTTTTTATACCTGAGGGACTAAGGAGAAAACATCGAGGATTCCTTGTGTTACAGAGACTTAGCTGCCTGCACTATAGACGGTGTGTAACTGCTTTATGGACTGTGTTTCTGATTAGTGATTTTTTTCGGCACACCACACTGTTGCCCAGATTACTGTAAGGGTCAGAGCACGGGAAGGTTTTAACATTTTCTACGTGCTAGAGGCGTTGCCCATAGTAACCAATCAGTTATCATTTTGTCATTTCTAGAAAATGATATCTAGGATCTGATTGGATTCCAAGGACAACAGGCCGGATTCTCATCTAAGAATTCCAGATGACTTCTGTAGGTACCAGTATTACTGCATCAGAACACAGCCGCACTATGCAAAAACTAGCTTACGCAAGGGGGCGGGGCATTTGATATACGCGTGGTCGGTGGCGTTAGGCTTTAGAAGTGTTCAGTAAGAGCTGTGTACGTAAGATCCTCCATGTGTACGGAATGGTTAAGGTTGCCCCCAGTACATGGATTCACTATCCTCACATAGAAGTGAAGGGAGCGCGTCCTGTTTTACGTTTTAAGAAGTGAGGGGGCCCTGATCCAGGACTGTCCCGATTCGTGGACCTCACAAAGGGCGGGCGTAACTGTGCTGTAAGCCCCGCCTCTTTTTTGGACATAGGGACAGTCCCACCGCAGGGGAAGGAGGGCTCATTCGGCATCTATTTCTTCCCTCCAGATGATCTTAGAAGGAAGAAATAGATGCTGAATGGCCCCTCTTCCCCTGCCAACCCTGGGTGCAGGGTGAATGCCACGGGCCCCCTGTTCTGAGGGGCCTGTGTGCACTGCACACCCTGCACCCATTATAGATACGACTATGCTTCAGATACCCCCTTCCCTCATGCCTCAGGTATGGGTTTACATCATAGAAGACATTTCTTTTTGTCATCCTTTGGGCATCATTTTTGCTGGAATCCTTGAAAAGTTAAGAGATAAGACTCAGAGAGGTGCAATTAGGCACAGAAGACGTTTGCTGATATAATGACTATGAAGTCACACCTAGGAAGCCATATCCCCTTGTTACTGTTACCAGGTACCTCCCGCTTTGCCTGTACAATCATGCTACTTGATGGCTCCTTGCACTAATGACCAAGAGAAGATTCTTCTGCTTTTCATGTCTCCGTCTCCTTGTTATAAAGTAAAAGGTGCATCTCAGGTTATTATCCCGGAAGAATGAACTCATATTATGAGGGAAATCTCCTCCCTGAGCGGCTACACTTTGAACAATAATCTCCACTAAACACATTTCTCGCCCGTTACACATCCTGAAGTCACAGGAGTCGGTGTATCATCGGAATAACTATAGTGCTAGACCGTAATGAACTCGCTCCGGGAAACGTAATGAGCTCAGCTCCTGAGTGCGCTTAATACCCTTGGTCTGATACGCTTCATAGAGAGAAATGTAATCTGTAAAAGAAGAAATAATCACAGGCTCCGGGAGTTCACAAGTATAAATTAGGTACTAAGGGGTCTAATGCTTAATTTCCGAACCTGCTAATCGCGACAATCCTGGTTTAGCCAATCCTCTACAGATCCAGACATGGCCTGGCACTCTAGCCATTACTCAGTTACTAATCATATATATATATATATTACACACACACACACATATTATATATATATATATAAAACAAGACATGGCCTGGCACTCTAGTCATTACTCAGTTACTAATCATATATATATTACACACACACATATTATATATATATATAACAAGACATGGCCTGGCACTCCAGCCATTACTCAGTTACTAATCATATATATATTACACACACACATATTATATATATATATAACAAGACATGGCCTGGCACTCCAGCCATTACTCAGTTACTAATCATATATATATTACACACACACATATTATATATATATATAACAAGACATGGCCTGGCACTCCAGCCATTACTCAGTTACTAATCATATATATATTACACATACACATATTATATATATATAACAAGACATGGCCTGGCACTCCAGCCATTACTCAGTTACTAATCATATATATATATTACACACACACATATTATATATATATAACAAGACACGGCCTGGCACTCCAGCCATTACTCAGTTACTAATCATATATATATTACACACACACATATTATATATATATAACAAGACACGGCCTGGCACTCCAGCCATTACTCAGTTACTAATCATATATATATTACACACACACACACATATTATATATATATAACAAGACACGGCCTGGCACTCCAGCCATTACTCAGTTACTAATCATATATATATTACACACACACACACATATTATATATATATAACAAGACACGGCCTGGCACTCCAGCCATTACTCAGTTACTAATCATATATATATTACACACACACACACATATTATATATATATAACAAGACACGGCCTGGCACTCCAGCCATTACTCAGTTACTAATCATATATATATTACACACACACACACATATTATATATATATAACAAGACACGGCCTGGCACTCCAGCCATTACTCAGTTACTAATCATATATATATTACACACACACACACATATTATATATATATAACAAGACACGGCCTGGCACTCCAGCCATTACTCAGTTACTAATCATATATATATTACACACACACACACATATTATATATATATAACAAGACACGGCCTGGCACTCCAGCCATTACTCAGTTACTAATCATATATATATTACACACACACACACATATTATATATATATAACAAGACACGGCCTGGCACTCCAGCCATTACTCAGTTACTAATCATATATATATTACACACACACACACATATTATATATATATAACAAGACACGGCCTGGCACTCCAGCCATTACTCAGTTACTAATCATATATATATTACACACACACACACATATTATATATATATAACAAGACACGGCCTGGCACTCCAGCCATTACTCAGTTACTAATCATATATATATTACACACACACACACATATTATATATATATAACAAGACACGGCCTGGCACTCCAGCCATTACTCAGTTACTAATCATATATATATTACACACACACACACATATTATATATATATAACAAGACACGGCCTGGCACTCCAGCCATTACTCAGTTACTAATCATATATATATTACACACACACACACATATTATATATATATAACAAGACACGGCCTGGCACTCCAGCCATTACTCAGTTACTAATCATATATATATTACACACACACACACATATTATATATATATAACAAGACACGGCCTGGCACTCCAGCCATTACTCAGTTACTAATCATATATATATTACACACACACACACATATTATATATATATAACAAGACACGGCCTGGCACTCCAGCCATTACTCAGTTACTAATCATATATATATTACACACACACACACATATTATATATATATAACAAGACACGGCCTGGCACTCCAGCCATTACTCAGTTACTAATCATATATATATTACACACACACACACATATTATATATATATAACAAGACACGGCCTGGCACTCCAGCCATTACTCAGTTACTAATCATATATATATTACACACACACACACATATTATATATATATAACAAGACACGGCCTGGCACTCCAGCCATTACTCAGTTACTAATCATATATATATTACACACACACACACATATTATATATATATAACAAGACACGGCCTGGCACTCCAGCCATTACTCAGTTACTAATCATATATATATTACACACACACACACATATTATATATATATAACAAGACACGGCCTGGCACTCCAGCCATTACTCAGTTACTAATCATATATATATTACACACACACACACATATTATATATATATAACAAGACACGGCCTGGCACTCCAGCCATTACTCAGTTACTAATCATATATATATTACACACACACACACATATTATATATATATAACAAGACACGGCCTGGCACTCCAGCCATTACTCAGTTACTAATCATATATATATTACACACACACACACATATTATATATATATAACAAGACACGGCCTGGCACTCCAGCCATTACTCAGTTACTAATCATATATATATTACACACACACACACATATTATATATATATAACAAGACACGGCCTGGCACTCCAGCCATTACTCAGTTACTAATCATATATATATTACACACACACACACATATTATATATATATAACAAGACACGGCCTGGCACTCCAGCCATTACTCAGTTACTAATCATATATATATTACACACACACACACATATTATATATATATAACAAGACACGGCCTGGCACTCCAGCCATTACTCAGTTACTAATCATATATATATTACACACACACACACATATTATATATATATAACAAGACACGGCCTGGCACTCCAGCCATTACTCAGTTACTAATCATATATATATTACACACACACACACATATTATATATATATAACAAGACACGGCCTGGCACTCCAGCCATTACTCAGTTACTAATCATATATATATTACACACACACACACATATTATATATATATAACAAGACACGGCCTGGCACTCCAGCCATTACTCAGTTACTAATCATATATATATTACACACACACACACATATTATATATATATAACAAGACACGGCCTGGCACTCCAGCCATTACTCAGTTACTAATCATATATATATTACACACACACACACATATTATATATATATAACAAGACACGGCCTGGCACTCCAGCCATTACTCAGTTACTAATCATATATATATTACACACACACACACATATTATATATATATAACAAGACACGGCCTGGCACTCCAGCCATTACTCAGTTACTAATCATATATATATTACACACACACACACATATTATATATATATAACAAGACACGGCCTGGCACTCCAGCCATTACTCAGTTACTAATCATATATATATTACACACACACACACATATTATATATATATAACAAGACACGGCCTGGCACTCCAGCCATTACTCAGTTACTAATCATATATATATTACACACACACACACATATTATATATATATAACAAGACACGGCCTGGCACTCCAGCCATTACTCAGTTACTAATCATATATATATTACACACACACACACATATTATATATATATAACAAGACACGGCCTGGCACTCCAGCCATTACTCAGTTACTAATCATATATATATTACACACACACACACATATTATATATATATAACAAGACACGGCCTGGCACTCCAGCCATTACTCAGTTACTATAATACTATTATATTATTATATTATTACACAGATACTGACCAGCGTTACTATCACACTGTTATTTAGACTTGAGATAGGAAACATCACCCTTCAACTTTAATACTATTTGGAATAGATGAAATTTGCCTTCCCTGCAATTTAACATGGCATTACCCAGGTGTAACTTTCCTCGTTTTTTCCTCTTAAGTTCACACTCTAGATTCGGTGCAATGCTACTCTTTCAATATCTGCAGTAGAAACATTTAGCCAACTGCATCTCTCTCCTCTGAAATCTCCAGACCGCCATATTTCTTCTCTCTTTATCAAATGCACGGACAGCGCAGTGAACAGCTCCTCACACAGGAATAATTCCCTTGTTCTAGTTAATGAGAAAAACTGCATTTTCTGAACTAAGATGCAATCTCTAAGAGGGAAATATGATTTTATACAAAGCGGCTTTTAGTAGCACAAATATCTATTTATGCAAGTGATGAGCTTAGCAAAACTTGAAAGAACTGAAGCTATTTGAGATAGAAATGGTTGCAGTCATTTTTTAATAGAGGTTTATAAATTTCAGCGCTGGGTCAGCAGAGGAGTCTTTGAAGAACGAAGGTCTGGAAGTTTACATTTCTGGCAGCAAATTGAGAGGGATCTGTGTGTGTTACGGGATAGGGTTGAAGGTTGTAAACTTACCTACCCGACGGACGGGAGCTGGTCACCATTTCGCTGATGGCGAAACAGGAACAGGAACATTTCTGGGATGCAGAAATGACAGGTCAGTACTTGTCTTAATGTTAGGCTTAGGGCTAGGCTGTATTTAGGGTTAGGGTTAGGCTGGGCAAGCTCATGCCAGATGCTTCATGCATTGAAGCCCATACACAGGATATTCCACCCAGCTATGGAGGCGGGGATTTTGCATGCAAGGTAAGGTAGCCTAATGGCTGTGGAAAGTGGCTATGTTGGCAAAGGCTGTGTTATGCCCTCCCCCCTATAAACTTCTACACAAAAGTGAACTTATCTGAGGCCAACTATGATGCAGAAACACCTAACACCAGGGATGACGACTTTTAATAGCTTCACTCCGGGAAGTTATTAAAAGGGGCAATTACAAAAAAATGGCACCCCCCTGACCTTGATTTCCAAAACAATTTAACCATATATAGTGTGTAAACTTAGTTTATTGGTTTTGACAATTAGATGAGGCAAATATCATGCAAAGGAAAACATACATACATCACTTAAGAACATATACAAAGTATAACAACAGTGACAATCAGCTTTGGAAGAATCAGTTAAAAAACACGGTATCATAACATGACTAAGGAAAATGACCTCAACATTTAGGTAACGGTTAATAGAATATATGTAATATATATGTAATAGGGTGACAAGGGGGTAAAGAAGAGGTGGGATAAAGACAGGGGTGACACAGCAATAAAAAGGACTGTGGGACCGCAAAGGGTATATTAACTTACTGGCGCCCCCTTAAGATTTGCACCCATGGCGGCCCCTATCGAACACCTGTAGTTACAGCCTTGGGGTTATACCTCTTAAATGTTTTGCCCCTTGTTTTTATACACTTTTTTATTGTTGCAGAGCGTTTTCTAAGGATGCATTAAACAATGGCAGCTTCCATTCTAGGGTTCATCTCACCTCTGATTATTATCCTTTATTTAGGTTGTGCTCCTAAAAATGTGTCGCTGGTCAAAATCCCTTCATACAAAGTGACATAATAGAAAATATAGCTCACACTAATTAATCAAGCGCGCTTAAGCATCAGGCGGCCTCTCCACTAATCATCTGAACACTGCAAGGATTACTTTCCAGAACTAAGAGCTGCGCCGAGCCCAAATGAATCATAAAATCTCAAATTAAACGGAGGAGAAAAAAAAATATTGAAAGCAAGATTTTCAATGTGAGAAATGTATATTTCTGATGCATTAATAGTGTTTAAAAGACATTGAGGTCTAGTGCATTGTCTGATCACGCTTTGACGCACTCTGAAAGCCACGTTAGAGGCAATCCAAAGTGTTTTGTTTGAATTTTGTTACCATAAGTATATAACAGAAAGGACAGGGACTTGGAAAATTACACATTATTACTACCGGTAGTGCTGATGGCATTTAACACTGAATGTGGTCTAGTCAAAGAAAAATTTATGAATAACAAAAAAGAGTTTAATACTGTGATACCCATCAGGAGCGTTGTGTTAAAACTTATATTTCTTGATTTTTAAATTTTATTTTAATATAACTGAATATCTATCTATCTATCTATCTATCTATCTATCTATCTATCTATCTATCTATCTATCTATCTATCTATCTCTCTCTCTCTCTCTCTATCTATCTATCTATCTATTTATCTATACAAAACAGAATGAGTGGAGAGGGGATGTTTTGTAGCTGAGATTTTAAAATCAGAGCTATTCATTATTTATGTACAAAAACCTAAATCAGCTTCCATAGGTGTAAAGTTACGTGAAAACGGTTGGTGGGAGGCATTTAAATGGCCTTTTGAGGGTGCAGTTAGTAATGTACGCAGGTACTTAAGCAATTTGGGCATGTAAAGACGCCCGTAGAGTTAAGGGTGCCCTATGGAGGCGTAAGTCATCAAAAATCCGTCCGTGTGAGGAGAATGTCATGGGTGTTGCCTTGCAATATAGGTGCGTATATTTGCAAATCCGTGCATATTAATTTCACACATATCCTTTGAGTCCAACACCTGCTATCAACCAAGGCCAATATTTCGTCTCGATTTAACTTCTCTGGTGCTGAGTTCTAAACTTTCCCCACATTGAATAAAACAGTAATCATCAGCCACATTTATGATCTCGCCAATTTAAACTGGCTTTGTTTTAATAAAATTATATACTTTTCAATAAATCCAAATGAATGAAAGCATCAGCTTAATGGAGATGTTCAATGAGTGTTAAATCTATCCTTAGATTTAATCCGCTCTGATCCTTCCAGAAAAAAACTGTGATTTCCCTAATATTTTGGCAAGATGGTGGTTATTACGCCGTATTTCCTGACAGTGTATATGCAGATTGCTGCTAACGACCTCATTAAATATTCATTGATGAAAATGTATGCAACTGAGCAAATATTAGCACATTATAAGGCCACCAAAGTGCTCGGCTGTAG
>WWET01002440.1:221765-234474 GCA_011038615.1 Limnodynastes dumerilii
GGGAAAATATCTGAAAATGTATTTTACAGTTTTTATAAACAAACATGAAAAGGTCGCATAGAGTAATAGAAACACACAAAATGCTATGTAAATATTACATATGCAGGGGTTGGCCAATGCGGACTGGATTCAGATCTATGGAGGACACGCTACTTACACACGCAAAGTGCAGAAGTGGGGGGGAGTATGGAGGGAATGGAGCATGCACCCTCCAGATGTTACATGCAATAGGATATCCGTACAATGACGTGGTGTTTCCACTCCACCTGCCAATGTGATACGGGACGGGGGCTTTAAATGATACAATGTGGGCCTGGTTTACCACTTATGTGCAGATCCACACGTCAGTGATAAGGCTGCCTTACATGGGGATACCTAATGGGGAATACTAAGGGGTCGGGATCCGGTCCTAATTTAGGTATTATTTAGATAAAATAGTACTTTATGTAAACTTTTTTTTATTTATCAGCTTTTCCTGTATTAGGTTGGCATATACCGCTGCATAGAATGCTCTCAGTGTGTTTTTAAGTGAACTCTTTGTTATTCTATCATCATGGTGCCAAGTCTGAAAAAAAAGTCTTAATTCATTGTCCAGCCACTGTGTGTATGTGTAGCCTAACCCTAAGACTTCCCTCCCTTCAGCCTAACCCTAAGACTCCCCTAACTGCAGCCTAACCCTAAGACTCACTTCCCCACAGCCTAACCCTAAGACTCACTTCCCCACAGCCTAACCCTAAGACGCCCCTCCCTGCAGCCTAACCCTAAGACTTTACTAATTGCAACCTAACACTAAGACTCCCTCCCTTCAGCCTAACCCTAAGACTCCCCTAACTGCAGCCTAACCCTAAGACTTCCCTCCCTTCAGCCTAACCCTAAGACTCCCCTCCCTGCAGTCTAACACTCTTCTCCCCAGAGCCTAATCCTAAGACTCCTCTCTCCCCAGGACTCCCCATCCACTCACCTCCGGTCCGGCAGGTCTGTGATGGGTCTGGCAGCCATTTGCTAAACACAGGGTTAAGTATTTGGGGGGAGGGATTTGGATTAGCCGGGGAGGGCAGGGGAGGGGAGAAGGGTGGGAAGAGGCAATGATCGTGCATGGTTTCCTTCTTAAGAAAGGTAGCCCTATGACACTCTTAAGCGCAATAAGGTACCTAAATAAGGGGGACGAGTTAGGGGCAGGGCAGATGAGTTAGGTGTGAATACAGCCCATAGACAATAAATATTTAGACCCAAAGAAAGTGTTTTTCTGAGAGGGGTGGCACCAAGGGCACGGGCATCAACCATGTGAAGTGTAGAGAATGAATGAATGAATGAATGAATGAATGAGTAAGTATGCTGAATGCCATGTTTACGAAAACTTTCTAAATAGTAATATTTTTGAAATACAGGCAGCCAAAAGCTCATTTTATTTTGGAAATAGAATTTTCTAAGTGGAGACTGCATCCTTCCTGTCTGGCACATGCCCATCATGGCCGCTGGTCTATGCAAAACTGCTACTGCTTTGCAAAAAGAACATGGCTTAACTGTGCATATGCAGAACAGCCATCTTGTCTATGCAGAACAGCCATCTTGTCTATGCAGAGCAGCCATCTTGTCTACACAGAGCAGCCATCTTGTCTACGCAGAGCAGCCATCTTGCACATGTGTACTGTACTCAGGAGGTCTGTAATAAAATATAATATATTATATATTAAATGGTAGGAGAGTCTTAATTCAGACCATCTGGGTACACATATAGCAGATGGATAGGGACTCACCTACAGGAGGTGCCTTGACGCTGGGCAGGTGAGATAACCCAATATAGCTATATTGTGACCTAACCCTCCTCTTTATGTGTATGCTGACACACAGGATCTGATTCCAAATTAAGAATCTTCGGCATATATTTAAGAAGGGATATACTGCGTATGTGTAGTAACTTAGAGGCAGATCCAGACCTATGGCTGCCTTCCTTTTTTTTCGGCGGCCGTATGCATAAGAATGGCCGTTTCTGCCGTTCAGCGCATGCGCCGATTTATCAGGGTGCCCTGGATCGGGCGTCCGTAACTACAGGGGGCGTGCAGCAACGTAACTACGCTGTAGTTACGGAAGGTAGGACTTATGGTGGCTGTATGCATAAGAACGGCATTTCTGCCATTCTGCCATGCAAATTAGGAAGGGAGGGCTGGGTTAGGGGGTTACGATTAGTTTCCTGGCGTAATTACCCACTGTTACGCCGGCTGAAGTTAAGGTAGCCTTCAGCCGACGTAACAGTGGGTAAGTAAGCCGGGACAGGGGGATTGTCTAAATCATTCTCAAGTGTAAACATGGTCCATAGTGTAATATAATATTTCTGTGGAGAGCCAGGCCTGTCTTTTGTTTCTTGTGCTTACACAGTGGTGACCTTTGGTCCTTGGCTGCACCTCTTCCATTTATATATACACCTGAACACATTTCATATACTTGAATAGAAGTGTGACCTTGTCTTTTCTTGTTACTGTTACTAATTTAGTTAGGGTTAGGGTAAGGCTGCAGTTAGGGTTATGGTTAGGCTGTGGTTAGGGTTTGGCTGTGGTTAGGGTTAGGCAGAGGTTAGGCTTAGGGTTAAGCTATGGTTAGAGATAATTTTTAGGCTGTAGTTAGGGTTGGGGTTAGGCTTCTGTAAGTGTTAGGGTTAGGCTGTGGTTAGCGTTAGTCTGCATTTAGAGTTAGGGTTAGGCTGTGGTTAGGCTGCAGTTAGGGTTAAGGTTAGGCTGCGTTTAGGGTTAGGTTTAAGCTGTGAATAAAGTTAGACTGCGGTTAGGGTTAGGCCGCAGTTGGGTTAGGCAGTGGTAAGGATTAGTGTTCGTGTAGGACTTTGGTCAGTATAATAATACTCCCTAGCTGTTTTTAGTTTTTCTCTGGAAAGCAATCCTATCGAGCTTCATTGTATTGACATTCAGTCGGACTAATGCTGATGAGTGTATAAATGTCGATCAAATGACATTATAACATTCTTACCACTCCCCAGGAAGACACAGGCTGACTTTGCACATACACTGGAGACCTTTGTTTTTATACTTCCAACTCTGAGAATGTCTGAATATTGTACCTGTGTCTTCCTCTTGCAGGCTACATGAATTTGCAAATGTGCTCCATTTTATCTTTCTTTTCTCCTAACACCCTGTGGTTATAAGGCCTTAGAAAAGTTTGTGCAAAGAGAAAATAAAATGAAGACACTGTGCAAGTGAATAAACGACTTCAGATAAAACTCTTCTGTAGGCTCCCAGTCTGGCTGCCACTGTTGCAAAAAGTTTTGTCATAATGCATGTAATGTACCTAATGTACCTTTCAAAGTCCCAGAGCTCCATTATTGATGTGTGTCTAATGGCTGGTTAATATTTAATGCCTTGTTATCCTGTATGTTCCCACAGGGGACTGAGTCAGCCTGTTTGTCAACAGCGCTAAGTTTTTATCCTTCTAAGTATGTACATATTTATGTTATCCAAGTATGGATCTTACCTCCTCAGCTCCTGAATAATGCTAACAGTATTGATATCTGACTTTCTAAAATGTCATTATGCCATTCCTATCTCCGGGGCTGGTCTGTGTAGTCTTCTGCCGATAGTGTTTTGTCAACACTTTCAAATTCGGGGCTTGAGAGAATAGAAGATTTTATTCAGTGTTTTGTTGGAAGTACAAGTCTTGCATTTTTTTGGGCTCATTGTTACTACTAATGGTTATCAGGGGTTTTGCTTAAAACCTGCAAAAAGAAGTCTTTAAGGACTATTTCGTTTCAGATGATTTATCTGTTCTTTTTAAGTTGTGCATTCTGTTCTGCAAGGCTAAGTGGAATAAGTGCTTTTCAGCAAAATCTTTACATCATAAGGGAGTTTTCATTTATGACCTATTCTCTGGTGTAAGACAGAAAGCAGTTACAATGTATTTATTTATGTATAGGTTTCTATCTATAGATTGCAGCAGACTGTAATATATCGTGTATCATGTGTAAAAAAAGAAAACAAAAAAAACATGACAAAACATTATTATTTAATCATATAAAGACCTTGATGAAACACACAACATTGCAGTGTTAAGATGAAAAAATACCAACATCTTAATATCTTTTATCCCCTTTGAATGCTTTGGGGTAGATCCAGACCTATGCGCTTGATACGTTATATAGCGTAGCGTATTTACACTAGCGTACCTTCTAAGCACTCCCTTTGCATGTACGTACTTTGGCCTTTTTACACCTACCGGACCCTCCCTTAACTTTACACAGCGTAAGTACTGACGTACGTATAGGCCTCACGTACTTACGAGCCTTAACACGATTTAAATGCCTCACTCCGCCTCCGAAGCGTAATTACATGTGTCGCATGCCTGGCACTCTCCTTTGGTCGTAGATACGCTGTTGATACGTGACTGGTCCTTACGCTCTGAGTTATGTGGTGTAACATCTGCCGCGCGCATGCGCAGTAAGCACTAATGTGCGATTTTCCGTTAGCGGCTAACGTAAATTCGCTTGCGTACGTAGGTCTAGATCTGGCTCTATGTCTTATTTATTTTACTTATTCTGATATGGCGATCCAATAGTTACAAAAATGAAACATCTGAAAAATGATTGGCTGGCCTGACTTTTCAAATAAAGCCATATCAAGGATAGCTTTGATTTGATTGGATAGAACATAAACAAGCTTATCTGATTGGCTATTTCTGCAGAAAACAAGCCACGTTTCTATTCTATCTCTAAACTAAAATTCAGAGATATTAGTTACACACATTTGCAAATGTGGCGGTGTCTAAAATTTAAGGTATGGAGGAGTACGAGGTGAGTGGTCTTGCACATACTGAATATAGGATCCTGTGGTGATCAGCTAACGGAACTCTGCTGTTCTGACTTCATGAACTGGTCCTTTATAGGAAGTGTCTGAAGGACCAAGCTAGCCATGATTCCAGTCTGTCTTTATCGACAAGAGATATGTCTGTATTTAAATAAGGTTGATAAAATATATAAATAACTGTATTTATATAAGGTCAAGGACGATCTATTTGGTAAAAAGTTTCAATTGAGTGTACACCTGAACAATCTTCCTGAGGTCCAACTCCTGACCAGAGGACTCACACAATCCTTCTTGCGATCTACAACTCTGATCTATGCATACACAACTGTCCAATTTTACTGCAATCCCCAATTCCATCTGCTGAAACTATCCTGTACACATGCATCAAATCTTTGGCAGACCAGCAGCTACTCACTGGAAGCTTTGAGAGGTGAATTGTTCAAATCGTCGTGAGAGCATATACACGATTGGATGGGTGATGGGCTATTGGGTCTCCTGAGTTCTAAGGGTTTAAAATATTTAAAACTGCTTTAACTTGGCCATGCGACCAGGACTGGATGTGAAGGGTTATCCTGTGATCAGACACCCTGATACAACGTGGCACTAACTGGTAGATCGGTAGATTGGTTGAGAATTGGGCAAGTGTGTACCCAACTTAACTGATTGAGTGCCGTGCACATAATTGCTTTAGGCACGGACATGTGAATCGCACTTGGGGACATACGTACGGAGGGGCGGGGTTGAAATACGTACTTGAAAAGTTACGTGAAAGAGGGTGGGGGGAGGCATTTAAATGAGTCTTTGAGGGCGGGGTTACATAGAATCGCACATACGGCATACATATACACATGTAAAGTTAGAGGTGCTCTATGGAGGTGTAAGTGTACGATTGCACGGCCGTGAGAGGGGGTGTCATGGCTGTTGGTGGGTGTTGCCTTGCTACATGCGTGCGTATGATTGCGTACTTTTAAAAAACGGATCTGTGAATACGGCTCTGAGCATCATAAATGACCCAATTTAATCATTTTTGAATTAGCGACCCCAATTCATTTGTAAACCCTGACTTTTGTCATCTAGACACAACATAAAACAACTTTTTGGCACTTTTCCGATAAAAACCTGTTTCTTCCCGGAACGCAATGTACTTTGTATGCATTTGGTGAATCTCCGAGCCTGATCTAGCATTAACCTAATCTGCCTGCCTAGCAAAAACATAGCATCAAATGTATCAAAACTGACATTTTTCTTACTTCTTAATGCAATAATAAAACCCTGAATATGAACTAATTTTTACAGAGAGCAGAATCTCTAATGCTGGACAAATCCTTACTGGCTCAGTTTGGAATTTATTCCCATCCAACCCGAAGAAAGATAATAATAATAAAAAAAGAAAAAACTTTGGATATGGAGTACATCTGGGAGAAAATGAATAATGTAACTATGGAGAAATGTCAGGGTACAGGAAAAGTTTGAAAGGTATTGATTCCTGCGCTGTATGGTAATAACTATGAGAAAAGCCAGATTAGAGGAGATGAGGACAGTGATAACATGACAGAGAGTAAAATATTAAACATCATTCGGAAAGTCTTTTTTTTTAATCTTATTAATTAAGTAGGAGTGTAACTTTTAGCCTTGGAGACAATTATAAGCCATGATTAATCCCTTCCCCCACCACAAAATAAAAATGATCAGCCCCCCCCCCCCCCCAAAAAAAAAAAACAAACACCTAATAAAAAAAAAATCATAGCTTACATATTCTCCAATCTTGTTCTATCTCTCCATATGCCTCCATACAGTGAATGACTGTCAGCATTCGGATTGGTGGAAAGCTCTAACCAGTCATCCACATGTTAAAAAGATGACAGCCAATCACTGTTTGGCTGATGGCTAGAGGGCAAGTAGGTAATACTGGGCAGCTGCTCATGGGCTTTGTGGCCGAGGTCAATACGACCGGCATCATAGCAAGGTTGTGTGCATGCGCACAACATTCAAAACAGAGGAATTACGTACGACATATGTGTAATACCCCTGTCGGCCGTAGCCCAGGATCTGGGCCAGTGTGAGCAGCTCAGTGGCAATGTGAATGCATTAAAACAACATTAAATAATTAATTTTGTTAAAAAAAAAAATTATGGGAATTTATTTAATTCATTAATTTTCGCAAATGTAAAATATTTTCAAGCAGTACAATGATCCAGCAGCGGCGGTTATAAAATTCTAACGCATTGGCCCGAAATAGGTCAAGGAGTGTCAGCCCCACTGGACATAGACATGATCTGTTGCTAATGAAAATGCGTTGACATAAACCGTGTGTGTTAATGTCTGCGTGTGGTTCTGGACCTACGATTGTATGAACAAAGACTACGTACCACCACCCCTTCTCTTCCGCGGCATGCCTTTCATACGGCAAGTGGGCGTAGATGCCGTTGCTTTAAGGCATAAATGAGTACATTTAGGGGTGCCAAAGGTGGGGGGGGGGTACATGTTTCAGGGGTCTCAAGCATGTTATGATGCTATGTGAATTGGGTGGTGGTCACTAGGTTATTCTCTGTATTGGGTGGTGGTCCCTAGGATGATCTCTGTTTTGGGTGGTGGTCACTTTCAGATTGCGGCCCGGGTTAATGCTGGGTGATTTGCTGGGTTTTTCACAAAAAACCTTTCTTTGTCCAGCAGGATAGACTTGGGAAATTCTGGGTCCCGGGTCTGCCCTGACATTGTAAAGAGGCAGCTGCGTGGCTCCTGGAAGGGACTTGTTTACTGTTGCATAGCAACAGTAATAAATCCCTCCAATAGGGTATATTAGGTGAGACCCCGGTTTAAAAACCCAGGTCAGCACCTTTCACATTGCCACTTAACGGAAACCAATCTTTTTCCCGTGTCTAAGGGTTATTAGATCCGTGACCAGGACCCCGGTACCTTTTAGATCACCACCAAAAACCTGTGTTTTAAGTGGCGATCTGAAAGGGGTATAAGATGTTCTCTGTCTTGGGTGGTGGTCACTAGGATGCTCTCAGAAATGGGTGGTGGTCACTAGGTTGTTTTCTGTATTGGGTGGTGGACACTAAATTGCCCTCTGTATTGGGTGGTGTTTACTAGGATACTCTCAGTTTTGGATGGTTTTTACTAGGATACTCTCAGTATTGGGTGTTTACTAGGATACTCTCAGTATTGGGTGTTTACTAGGATACTCTCAGTATTGGATGGTGGTCACTAGATTACCGTCTGTATTGGGTGGTGTTTACTAGGATACTCTCAGTATTGGATGGTGGTCACTAGATTGTCCTCTGTATTAGGTGGTGTTTACTAGGATGCTCTCAGTATTGGGTGGGGGTCACTAAATTGCCCTCTGTATTGGGTGGTGTTTATTAGGATACTCTAAGTATTGGGTGATGTTTACTAGGATACTCTCAGTATTGGATGGTGGTCACTAGATCGTCCTCTGTATTGGGTGGTGTTTACTAGGATACTCTCAGTATTGGGTGGTGTTTACTAGGATACTCTCAGTATTGGGTGGTGGTCACTAGGATACTCTCAGTATTGGGTGGTGGTCACTAGATTACTCTCAGTATTGGGTGGTGTTTACTAGGATACTCTCAGTATTGGGTGGTGTTTACTAGGATACTCTCAGTATTGGGTGGTGGTCACTAGGATACTCTCAGTATTGGGTGGTGGTCACTAGTTTGTAATAAGTTGTCACTAAGATGTTTTCTGTCTTGGGTGATGGTTGCTGGAATGCATTGTAGACCGGTCACTAGGATTCTACCTGTATTGGGTGTCAGTCACTAGGATGCTATCTGTATGGAGTGGCCATCACTAGGATGCTATCTGTATGGAATGGCCATCACTAGGATGCTATCTGTATGGAATGGCCATCACTAGGATGCTGTCTGTATTGAATAGTGCTCACTGGGATGCTCCCTTCATTGGGAAACATAGTTTCAAAACACTTGGAGAGCCATAGGTTGCCTAAGTCTGGCGACTACTGTGGAACATACAAGCCACTACTCAGAAAGTAAAGTTAGCTCCACTGTGGGTGATCGCCTGAGCCATGCCTCCTGTATAGTACTGTACTATGCAGAAGATGCAAGTTCAGTTGATCCCTTGTGGTAAGTAATACTAAGGGTGTCCGGGGGAATGGCCTAAGGTGTCCAGAGACCTAGCATCGTCCCTGCAGATAACTGGTAATATGTGTGAACAGGTAGCAGGAAAGTTTGGGCGAATAACAGTTCCCGGCTGAATATTTTCCAAGCTTTGTACCCTTTAAAGCGTAATTGTCTACATTTTCTTGACAGTTTAACAGCACAGCCCACACAGAAGTTATTTTCTTCTTGTCTAGCACTTGCTTCTATGATGGCATGGCAATATTTAAATGAAACCAGAGGGCATGTGTAATTATGTTTCACACATTCAATAAACACAGTACATAGTGGGGAGCAATGTAAAACACGCAGGCCTTGCATTCCGCCCGTGGCTCTCTTGACAGAGTGTGACGTGCTGCTTATTAAATTGGATATCAAGCATTCCCCTTCTGGTGGACGCTGTTTGCCTTTCTTCCCTGCTCATAGAGGTCTTGTCAGCTGTGATGTGCTTCGCACTTAATGAAACGCGAGTGGCGTTGTGGGCAGGCGAGCGCTGTGTCTCATCAGGAGAATAACTTTCACAAGGCGCTTGATCAGCATTTAAATATCATTTACGCGGCTCCATGAATCCACTAACAATACACTGGAGCTATCAGGCACAGATGGGGAGTCGGGGGCTTGATTTTTGTGGCTGGCTGGGGGCGACACTATATATACTTAACTCCTTAAGTATAGGGCTTAGAGCTCAGGAACTGTCAAAATAAAGAAGTGATTGTGATTCTGATACGTTTACGGGAATCCGTCATTGTTTGTGAACGTGCAGCTAGACTTCTAGGAGAGGACGGCTGAGGCGGAAAGTTGTAACAGTCACACCGTAGAGAGGGAATGGGCCAGACAGAAGCTGTTGTAAAACTACAAATCCCAAGATGCCTTGCCATCTGTTGGTTGGGCAAGCTGATTGTCCACTTTGTTTCAACCATTAGGGCCAGATTTACTAAACTGCGGGATTGGAAAAGGAGAGATGTTGCCCATAGCAACCAATCACACTCTAGATATTATTGAACTATTGCATATTAGAGAATGTCAGCTATAATGTGTTTGGTTGCTATGGGCAACGTCTACAGTTTTCCAAACCCGCAGCTTAGTAAATCTGGCCCTTAGACTATATATATATATATATATATATATATATATGGTGTCCCATAGTGATTAGACAGAGAATTAGGAATTTTTTTGTTAAAATTTCGCTAAAATATTGGCAATACTTTGAATACTATAAACATATTTCTTTTTATTTAGTTCTTTAGGTTAGTATATACCTCTGCTAGTCTTTGGTTGGGCCATCGTTGGCTTTGGTAATGGTTTTAGCTCAGGCTTGCTCTTCGGGCTGTCACCAGAAATGTTTTGTGCCCATAACACATCTGCACTCCTTCCCCTATGTAAGGTCACCCCATGAGGAGCACCACGGACCTGCCAAAACAGCCTACACCAACTGCTTCAGAACTAAGGTAAGTATTGGTGGGTCCCATCTGTCTCCGAGCCCAAGACAATAGTCCCAGCTGCCTCTCTCCTGATTCCAGCCCTAAATGCCATCGTAGGAGGCAGCTGATAATGATCTTTAGGGTACTCTAGGATATTCTCTGTATTGGATAATGATCTTTAAGATGCTCTCTGTATTGGATAATGATCTTTAGGGTACTCTTTGTATTGAATGGCGGTCACTATGATATTCTCTCCATTGGATAATGATCTTTACGATGCTCTCTGTATTGGATAATGATCTTTAGGGTGCTCTCTGTATTGGATAATGATCTGTAGGGTGCTCTCTGTATTGCAAAATGATCTTTAGGGTGCACTCTGTATTGAATGGTGCTCACTAAGACATTCTCTGTATTGGATAATGATGTTTAGGGTGCTCTCTGTATTGGATAATGATCTTTAGGGTTCTCTCTGTATTGGGTGGTAGTCACTAGCTAACTGTCTATATTGGGTGGTAGTCACTAGGTAACTGTCTATATTGGGTGGTAGTCACTAGGCAACTGTCTGCATTTGGTGGTGGTCACTAGGTAAGTGTCTATATTGGGTGGTAGTCACTAGGTAACGGTCTTTATTGGGTGGTAGTCACTAGGTAAGTGTCTATATTGGGTGGTAGTCACTAGGTAAGTGTCTGCATTTGGTGGTGGTCACTAGGTAACTGTCTATATTGGGTGGTAGTCACTAGGTAACTGTCTATATTGGGTAGTAGTCACTAGGTAACTGTCTGTATTGGGTGGTAGTCACTAGGTAACTGTCTATATTGGGTGGTAGTCACTAGGGCACTGTCTATATTGGGTGGTAGTCACTAGGTAACTGTCTATATTGGGTGGTAGTCACTAGGTAAATGTCTATATTGGGTGGTAGTCACTAGGTAACTGTCTATATTGGGTGGTGGTCACTAGGTAACTGTCTGTATTGGGTGGTCTTGACCAGGATGCTCTCTTCAATGAGTAGTGTTTCAGTAGGATCTTTTCTGCATGTGGTGGTCACTAGAATGATATGGGGATTTTTTTGTGTTGTTGAAGGGTCACTGAAACGGTGGTAGAATAGCCATGGCTGCTGGATGCTGTATTTGATTGTAGATTCCAAAACATGTGAAGAGATCTTTTAAATGGAGGGTGGTAGATTCAGAGGAAATGTGCGGATAATGAGGTCACTGAAAGGGTGATAGATAAGTGGAATATACTCCCATCTGAGGGGGTAGAGGTTACACAGTAGAACAGTGTAAACATGCTGGGGAAAAATATAAGGATATCCTAAATCTCATACTAAATTCAGGTAAATAGGGATTAGGGTCAGTATAGTTTTACATAAACAAATGGGCAGACTGGATGGGCAGCGTGGCTCTTATCTGCCGTCACTTTCTATGTTTCTATGTATGTTTCCAAGTATACATCTAACACATCCTCAATTTTCTGTCTTCTCTAATTGAACTAAATAACATCAACAAACAAAAAAAAAAGTGCTAAATCCCAACCAACAGTCAAATACCCCACAGTTCTGCGCTCATTTGGGAACTTGCCATTTTCTTGGCTAATTAACTTGCAAACTCGATGATGCCATTTTTACATAAGCTTCCATGACCCATAGACAGGCTTTGGGTCACTAGAGAAGCTAGTTATCATTTCACAGGAGAGATGGAATATTTTCTTTAAACCTGGGTCTTGGTAATAGAAGTAGGAGAGTGAGATTTAGGGATCAACATGAACTAAATCACAGAAAGAGTCAACAGATCAAATATTGTATAAATAAAAAAGGAGAGTCTGATAATAAACACAAGAGAAGAGACACAATCCGACACTTCCCCTCTCTGCAAAGTCCTATTTACAGGATAACAAGTAATTACTCCCGTCTTGTAAGAGGCGCAAATTGGTGTATAGGGGACTTTTAAGCGCTTGGAAAAGCATCACTTAGAAGCGTAACCTGACATGAACATAAGCGGAAAGGTCACTAACCCATACAAACAATGGAAGCAGCCCAGCAGGAGAAACCGGGCATCAGGACTGTAACAAAGAAATACTGTCAAAACATGTTTTACAGCCGAGGGAAGGTGAGCGCTAAGGACAGGGGAACGTTTCACACTGCAATCTAACAGCCTCATGCAAATAAGGGGCTGGATCCAGACTTAAGTAAGTGCTTGAAATGAGTTACTCCTGGGCTAAACCATGTTGATTGCAGGGGGAGTCAAGGTAATGGTATTCTTTGCATGCAGGGATATATATCTTTGAATTGCTTACTGCACACAGATACTGACCAGCTTTACTATCACACTGTTATTTATCCCCTCTC